>CM068384.1:70303895-70484872 GCA_034770075.1 Aralia elata | reverse complement strand
TTCTCTGGGATGAGATTTAGCATTACCAGCAGACATAAGATTTAATGTGAAAGAGTTGGTGACTTGGGCTATAGCGATAGACAATCTTAGAAAGTAACAATTAAGTTTATTAACTTTGTCCTGCTGCTGCTCTCCTAACTGGTAAATAATATGCAACAGACTTGGCCCCTACATATGGTCCATTAAATGTGTTTGTGTTGGACACATCTGTGAGTGTCCTTCAATGTAATTAGTGTTGACCACATGTTTAGCATGATCATGTCCAAAACTTGTGGCTTGCACAATACTTCCTAATTTAAACTAGCTTTGATAAGCAAATTTAGATGTCTTCCTCTGCATCCATTCTTTGAAAAGTCAGCATGTATGCAAGCTTGTTGACATTCGCGAATTAGCATGGTGCAGATCATGCTTGTTTAACTGTCACTTCCTAGTTTTGGCTGCTTCGGTTCTGGATTACAGCGTATCATTGATGACTATCTCCCAATGGTGTACATTGATTAATAGAGTTAGGGCATGCATGTAAATTTAGAAACTCAAACTGGTGCCATTGTTAGAGCACTGAATGAATGAACTAAGTTAATCGAACAATGAAAATGCTTGCACCCTTGTCCTAACATCTAATAAATATATACTTGAACCTACATAATCTGAGTATATGCTTTCATTCATGCAAATAAGGACCACTGGTAGAAGTTCACGATATATGTATACACGTGTATTAGATGTAACAACATTTAAATCATAAAGTGGTTCTTTGTATATTGCAGCTTGTAGTAAGTGCTTTTGGTATTTGGGTAAAAAAATTTCACGGGTTCCCCATTTTTGTCATCCCTACCAAACGCTATTCTTCCTCCATCTAGGCAGTAAACAAAAGTACTCTTCCCTCCAAAAAAAACACATTAGATGTGTGGTTAACTTTGGCGAGTATGAGAAAAGTAAAAAACATTGTATATTTATAAGCTAAAAAGGTTATCAAAATATCAAATACCATAAACTACTCTCGCTAACTCACACCTAATAGGTAGTTCTCGACATATATATATATATTAATATAATCTATATTTACATTTGTACCAATTTGTTTGGGTCTTTTACGTAAGCAAGCTATATACACTAGGGTAATAGTGTTCCATTGAACCTTAATGTCTTAAATTTCTGTATATTAACCCTTTCTGGTCATTGGCGGATAATAATTTGGATGCCGAATGAGTCTTTTGGATAATTTCTCACGTCAAAAATATCTTTGGAAGGCACAAACCACAAAAATATAAGCACAATTTAGGTTAGTGTGTGTTGTAGAAAAAAAATTGAAGTCAATGTAATATGATAGTATAGTTCTTAAAGGGACTTAATTTTCTAGTGATTGATAGAAGACCTTAAATATCATAGGAAGTAGAAAATTGTAAGCCACACGTGATCAACTGTGTGATGAAGATGAAAAATGAGGAACAATCAGGAAGCCATTATAAATTGGATCATATACTCTTAAAAGACTTGGGGTATAATTTTACCCTTTTATTTTGGGTCACACCGACTTACACACAGTAAGAAATGCTACCTTCGGTAGTCAAAAGGTTTTATTTATACAAAAGAATAGAGATCCATTAAAGTTTAATGTTTTAGTTGCCATACATTAGGGTGTAAAGTGATTAAAAAAACCGAAAAACTTATTTAAGCCTACTTAAAAACACACATGTATTGTATAGTAAAATAAAAGTTTGTAAAAGCAATATAAGAGAATTATACATTGCATGTGTTAGTACACTTACAATGTGTATATTTTTTTTGCGTTTTATTGTCACATGCATATAATATTTACAACGGCTATCTATTGTTTTGATATATTTTAACTGGATTGCTTTGGGCCCGTCAGCCTTTAAGTTTGGTCACGTCTTGATTATCCTATTATTCCAGGTTAAGGAAGATGTGGGAAGTGATGTTTTGAATGCCCACACAGCTTCATGTTAAATGTTATATCAGAGTAGTAGGGAAAATAACAATGCCAACTAACGGAAATCTCCTTTCAATTCAGATGTCACGTCCGCCAGATTACTATCCAACTATAAAATGAATTGGGTACTCTCTCTTCAAGTTTTATGAAATGGATTGAAGCTCAGAAAGCATATGTTCAGGCTATAAATGGGTGGCTTTTCAAGTGTGTCTCTCTTCCACAGATATCATCCAAGAGGAAAAGGAGGATTCAAACCCCGTCTTTACGCAATTATGGCCCATGCATATATGTTACCTGTGGTGTGTGGTTGGATAAGCTTGATGCTTTGCTTCTAAAGGAGTTGTAGATTCCATAAAGGGCCTTAGCAGCTGAAATTTCTCACTTCTTGCCACGTCAAGAAAAAAACCAAGGGAAGGGTATTAATCATACTCATTCAACATCTTGGCATGGTGGCAGCCGTAGTGAATCTGGTTTTAACATAATGAGAGATGAAGTCTCAGAGAACTGGATTACAGGTTTTGATCATTTTAGATCAAGTTTGGTGGATTTTCTAGAGCAGTTTGAATAGTTTTTGCAGGTTCTTGCGTCAAGATGTTAATTGAACTTCAAGAGTCCATTGAAGAAGCAAAAAGAAGAAATGCACAAGTGAAATTCAATTCATAACAGAGTTGAACAGAAATAAATAAAATTTGTTTTGCAGCATCTCATCAAGTTCAATCCATAAATTCTGAAGAAGTGGTTGTATGAATCACTAGGACAGTACATTGTGGAATTTGTACAATGGAGAGAGAAATAAAGGATGATTTGGTTGGAGCTTCTTCCCATGTCTAGTTAAGAGGAAATAAAGGAGCTGCTATAATCTGTATTATTTACATACTTGGGGTGTATATGTAGGTTTTCGGAACATGCAAGTTAAAGCTGTTTACTTGGTCTAGAAGACATTTGTGAACTTAATAATCTGTCTAGCTTTTTTGGGCATGTGAGAAACTGGGTTACATATATTTTTCTATATTATTATTATTATTGTTTGTTTTTGTAAAATTAATAAACATTATACATAATATACCGAAGTTTGTAAATGTCTTAGCATATTAGCAAAAGGGCCAAAAGCATATATGCCTGCTTAACATGATTCGTAGGAACCTTCGCAAAATTATTGACAAACACTTCGCACCAATCTGAAATTTTTCCAAAATTATATGGAGAAAAGATAATCTACAAAATGAATTGGATACGTCATTCTTCATAAACATCACAACTATACTTCTCTATGCCTCCACAATTAACAAAGAATTGCAACCCACTTAGATAAGCACAGTGTAAGAACCTTGGTGTCTTAACTGGGGAGACAATTCTCAACCATTAGTCAATGGAAGCCGAAGGCAGAGAATGCATAAAAGAATTGTTCTCGCAAAATGACTGCAAAATAAATAAATAAGTGAAAATAAGACTTAGCGGATCGTATTACTACATATTGATCTTATGAATCTGAGATTGCTTTTTGAATATAGTCAAAGTGGGACCTCCCTTGTTCTCGCATTCCTTGCCTTGGTCTGGCCTTCAAAGGCTCGTCATCATTAGTTCATTGGCTTTCTTTCTCATAGCTTTTTCCCCCTCAATGCAGCTAGGAAATTCGATGAGTTATCGTAAGGGCTTCTTTCTTTTATTACCTCCCTCATAATTGGGGATAACATAGCGGGCCTCGGGCAGGCTTCCTAAGATCTTCTATTGAGACTGAGATAGAGGACTGGGCTCAACAAAAGGCAGTCAGTTTAATTATATGAAATAGAAAAGTGTTGTGAGATCGTCGGAAGGACGATCGTTGAGACCTTCTTTCTAAAAGTAGCTAGAAGAGCTTTCTAAATATGTCTTACTCGTAGGGGCGAGCTAGCAACAAGAAAACGATAATTATAAAGAATGACTTTAAGCAAATTGGATTAAATTTTTTAATATAGTATTAACACATACATCCTTTATCAGTGTATGGACAACTATCTCTCGAGCACAAGTTTAGGTTCAGCCTAAATGGGAAAATAAAATAAGCACCTTAAGTCATTCATTGGCTTGCTTGCGAACAACAACAACTATTGGAACGACAGCAAGTTGCGTCACTGGTGAAAGTTAAATAACAGCTACGTTCATCACAATGGAGTTGCCTCTCTTCCTCGGCCTGAGACCTCTTAAAAAGTTAGTTCCCTCCTTTATTCCATTCTTCGTTCCTTCCTACGGGTAGAGACATTTCCCTAAAATCAATGCTAAACTGCTATTGTATTGATAATACTAGAAATAGATATAAAGATTGGTATTTGTTATTTTCCAGAGGCACTTGGAGATCTAGAAGGGGGGGGGGGGGGAGGGATTGAATAGATTAAAAACGTTTTGATTTGTTAAAAATATATTACCAATTAAACAGTTAATCATATTGATTAAGCACATCGGAATATTCTTTTATAAAATTCCCTTCAAGATTATGAGAGCTCTCAGTTCTAAGTTAAGTCTTGTTGATATACAAACACATAGCAGATATGACAATTATAAAGTACGTAATGTAAATGATGTAAAGTAAATAACACGAGGATTTTTAAGTGGTTCGGAGACTGAATAACTCCTAGTCCACTCTTCTACTTCATGAGTAGGAATTCCACTAAAGGATTCGGTCACCAAGACCAGGATACACTGCCCTCATCAAGCCCAGCAGACTTGGCTATTTTAGTCTCAACGATAAGGACACAAAGACCTCTTCAAGCCCAGCAGACTTGGTAATTTAGTCACAAAGACAAGGACTCTCTAGACCTAATTCGGTCACTTAAGACCAGGACACACTGGCCCCAATTCGTTCACTTAAGACCAAGATCCTCCGACCCTTGTTCCTGTTGTTAATGTTTGTTGGAGGTGCTGCTGAGATGTTGTTTAAGCTCTATTGTCCTCAGATACTCAGCAGCTTAATATGATCATCCTTGAGATGTGATTGAGTGTTGCAATGATGCTCAGCTTCTTTAGGTACTCAACATCTTCTTGTGATCATCTGTTGTACTGCTTAGCTTGGTAATTTAGCTCCTTCTCTTTAGTACTTGACAGCAATTCATGAACTACTAAGATGACTGCAAAGCTCTTTCTATTTTGGTACTTAGTAGATTCTCATGATTGATGTCAAGTTGGCGTTAATGCTCCTCTTCTTCTTGTGCTTAGTAGCTCTGAACACTGCTTTTGTAGTAGAGTTACTCTTCTCTACTTCTTCTTCCTTTCAGCTCTTAGTGTTCTTGGTGGATCGTAGAGTGTGCTTCTGCATATTCTCTCTTGATCTTTCACTCTACATTTTTCTGTGTCGGTCCACCATCTCTCCAACCCCATTGATTGTTTGAACTGATGTTCTTATATAGTCTGTTGGTTAATCTTCCCGTTGGAAAGTGCCCGTTAGAGGTATTTTAATGTGCAGATACTTAGATATCCTTGATGTTGACTTTTTGGTGCTTTTGTGTCAGCCTATTCTTTCTAGTCCATGACCTGTCACATCAACCTGCAGCTTTACTTGTTCAATTGACAGGTCGCTTTCTGCATACTAGCCGTTAGACACATCTTTGCTATTCATCAATGATATATGACTGGACACCTTGGGATCTTCTGATTTGCAACGTTCCTCTGTCAGATCTCTTGTCAGGCCTGACTTTACTCTACGATCTTATCGTCTTGGTAGAGTAGTATAAATCGTAGAGTTGAGCTCTACGATTTGCTCAACTGTCTGCTCTATGAGTGAGTGCATTAAGAACCTTGGGCAGACTAAGCAGCTCTTCGACAATGAAGACAGTTTTACAATCATGCTGTCTCTTTGAAGCTTTATGATGTAAACTGCTGCTTTACGATCTCTGAGTAACTCTATGAATTGACTTATCCTTTTTGACCAGGCAGAGTACTTTTACAACTTGACCTTTACTTGCTCGTTCTTTAATCTTATCTTCTTGATGTGTAGAAGAGCTTTACTGTTTAGTTTTACGATTTTCCAAGTAACTCTGCAATGCTGGCTTTACATTATGAATTGGCAGAGTATTCTATGAACCATTCTTCATCCAATAATAATTTACTTTACTGAATGATTCTTGAGTTATTTCAGCGATTACTTGAACTGTTCTACGCTTAACAATCTTTGACTTGCTTAGATATTCTTCCGTCACCTAATGACCTGATTTGTTGTGACGCTCCCAAATCTGGGTACTTAAAACCCTCCTTGGTGCTACACGATACCATTCATTCAAACTACTTATTATTAAACAACAGTAATTATTACATCAGAGGTATATATATCCCAGGTACGAAGACCTTTAAATTCTTTATTACATGATAGTTACTGCAATTACAACACAAAAGCCTATTTATTACAATATACTATCTCTATTTATTCATTGAACTTGCCCTTACCTTTGTCCTTTCCGAACCCTTCTACTCGATCCTGCTTAGCTGAAAATATTTATATTCAAAGCAAGAATGAACATTCAATTGCTCAACAAGTAATAACAACTAACAATAATATACGCAAGAAATAAATATTTTCTTTGAGATATGCTTTGACAATAGAACACGATTGTAAAACAACTAAAATATGACTTGTTTGTATTTTCGAAACAACATACTGACTTTCAAATGCTGAGTGGCCACAAGACTATGAACTTTCCTTTTTCATTTTTCTAAAAAGGTTTAAACAAAAATTCATCTGTAAACCGTCTAGCTTACAGGCACGGTGGGTGATCAGCCCGTTATGCCCTATATTGATCAATACTATCTTACAGGAACGACATTTGCGTTCAATGTCACCGCCTTTTAGCGCAACATAAAATTTTCCCAATTCAGGGATGTTCATTCTCAGTCTGGAGTTCAAATCAAAACAATATGATTGAACAGCTCTATCTACTCAATAATAATTCAAAGACTTGGTATAAAAGTAATGAAATACTATAAACTTTGTTTAGCCGGAACAAATGGCTTAGACAACTTTTAAACTGTACATGCATACTGAAATTTAACGAGTACGCATCATGGCATTCTTATATCCAAACATTGACATTCTTTCAACATATAACTGAATAAAGCTTCAATATACTCGTTTAAATGAAATAAGTTAGGATACTTTCCTTGCTCGTAGGTTACGTTTATCGTTTTAGTTAATCTTGCTTCACGTATCCTATATGTTTATCTTCATGTATATATTAGCTACATAGGCTTATTGTACACATAAGCTAACTAGTTAATCATATAAGGTGCACATACTCAATCCACATATGTCATATTGTTACATATCGTTGCCTTCTACTATGATTTTGAAAGTTTCATATAGAAATCTTTTTTTAGAACTTTTAAAATCATAACTTTATATAGTCATTATATGCTTGAACAATTAAAACATCTTCTTGAGCATGAATCACACCTTATGATACTTATATACTGTAACGATCGAGAATTTGTACTTAACTTGTAATTAGGGTTTTATGGAATAAACTGGATTTTTATGAATATTACTCTGTGTTATATGCCTAAAGCTCGTATTATAACCTAGATAGTGTTTATATGTTAAAATTGATGAACTAGGGTTTCAAACGAAAAAATAAAATTTTTCCCGAGAAAAAGACGAAATAACACTATTCACGCTAAAAGTGCCTTTCACGTTTTTTTGAAATTTCAAAAGACGCCATAGCGTTTATATGATGTCACGAGTTGTAATATCCAATAAAATTCAGAAACGGATTTCACAGTTTTTCAGCCAATGGATCGGATTACGAAAAGTCAACTGAAAGTCGATAAAAGTCAATGTTTTAATCTTTAATCCTTCGGGCTTTGTTTTCCGGAGCCCAAATTGAAGTAATGTAGGAGGCCCAAGATATTTTAATCAAGGCCCCAAGTAAAATGGTTAGGAGGCCCAAGGATTGGCCCAAACTATTAATAAACCAAGCCCAAAACCTAGTTGGATCAAAGCGGGGCAACATCAGATTGACGGGTGGGCAAAAGAGGAAATGGAGCAACCCATGTGGGGCCCCCAAGGGGGTGGTGGCCGGCCATGGGGTGGCTTCTAGGAGAAGCTTGGCAAAGCTTCTCCAATAAGCTAAGTAATCATTTAATGCTAATAACCTCAAAAGTCTTAGTTGGTGGAATTAACTCAACCATGGTTAGGTTAGGCAAGGGCATGGTTGCAAGGATTGAGAAGTTAGAGGGGAAATACCACACAAGACCAAAGCCAAGGGGATTACTTACAAACCCTAGCAAAGGTTACACAATGACCAAACTAGCCCAAGCCTTGGAAATCCTATAAATAGGAAGCATTTCCTTCACAAATCCTCACCGATTCACAAACTAAGAAGAGAAAATCTAGCAAAATTGTAAGAGAGAGAGATTTCAGATTGAGTAAGGAGAGAAGGAAGGAAGAACTAGCCACTTTGAAAGTTAGTAAGATCAACCAAGAACATCTAAGAAGGTAAGAACCCTAAAATCACTCTTATGCTTTTCATATAGTTAGGAAGCGCATTTTTGGTGGTTGTTATGTAATAGATCATTGAAGGATATTGGTGTTATAAGGATGAGGAACATTAGAGGACTAATATTTACTGGTAAATCCATGCTAAGTGAGAACATAATGTTAATAAAGAATCAAACCAAGAAAAACATGAAAAATGTTGTTAATGGACAAGTTTAAAACCATCATTTGCATGCTAGTAATTAAAAATCTAAGAAGAAGGGAATGTACTCAAATGAGTTATAAAAATGTTCCAGGTGGAACGAAATTAAAACAAGCTATAATGAAATTATGGCAAAATTTCAGTAAAATACGTAAGATAATGAAAAACCCTAGTTTGGTACCACTTTGGGCTAAGTTAGCAAGTAGATCATATGTCCAAGAAAGTCCAATTTGGTAAGACTATTAAAGTTCATGAGAATAGTGAGTCGTAGGCTCAAGAACAGACTCATTCCGATGTCGGATGAGAAAGTTATTAAGTAAACGAGTCAAAATGAAAAATTCGAATTTTTTTTGGCAACTAAGCCTAGCGCCTAGGCGCTTGGTTTGGGCGCCTAGGCGCTGTCTCCCAGAGTTTAGGGAATGATGTTGAGCGCCTAGGCACTTGGATAGGGTCAAGTAGGCGCTCGGCTAGGGGAAGTTTTGTGTCGCCAAGCGTTCGGGCGTCGGGCGTTCGTGCGTTCGACGTGCAATGTTTCTAAAGTTAAGCAATGTTGTTCTAAGTTATAAAAGACGAACATTACGAATTCTAAAGTACTTAACCTTAATCAAAGAGTGTTAGATAAATGGTAAGGGCATGCTAAGCATACACAAAGGCGTGTCGCTTGGGCATTCGTGTAAGTCAAAATTGGGCGTACGGCGTGCAAACGTCAAAACGTCATACCAAGTATTTATAACTTGAAAAGATGTTCCCGTGACACCCCCAAATCCGGGTACTTCATTTTCACAGGATTTGGTGTTCACTATCCAAATACATCACATCTAACTACCCATTCAAATATAAATAAAAACTCTTAATTAAAATAGAAATCTCCCATTAAAGGGTTACAACATCTTTAACAAATAAATCCTAGGTCATCTAACCTTAATAAAACATCAATGCGAAAACATAACTTAAGTCTATTACATAAACATCATTTAAACAAATATAACAAGTCTTCATCACTTGTTTGCTTTGCCTTTGCCCTTACTAGTGGATGACTCATCAACTCTTTCAACTTTAGCTGCAATGTTATTATGCAAGGGTGAGCAATAATTGCCCAGCAAGTAACACAATAAAAATAAAAATAATAACATGCGAATAATCAAATGGATATCGGATAATCGAATTCTCGACTTTTGAATCAAGTCTAGAATACAAGAATCAAAAGAGTATCTGAGGGTCACAAGACCACGAACTATGTCCCAGGTTATTAAGTATTTCTACTTTAAACCTTTAACAATCGTATGACTATATAGATCTTACTTCTCGTACTTAGGGGGATCAGCCCTTTGTACCATGTATGTGCACAACATCTAAACGCTAACGTGTAAAATAATCCCCTATAAAAGGGTAGTTCATCTCAACTTGACATCAGAGTCCGCACCAAAGAAAGTTTGGTTTGGATTTACTTCAATAACATTTCTAGAATTTATAACGCTCATCAACTATGGATTGGTCGAATCAATAAGGGTTCGCTAGTCAATCAAGGTTCAATAATTTATTATGAAAGGTATTCAAGAACAAAAGACTGAATCTCAAGGCATACAATCGAATAAACTCTATATAACTAAAATATTACTTAAAAGGAATAAGAATAACACATTTGAATTCATGAACTTGAACGATTTATGGTAAAGAACTTGCTCAATGAAAAATAGAGGTAATAGACTTGCTCAATATAAGAGTGAAGTTTAGAAAACTTGCGTAAAAGTAATAAGTAAGGATAAGATACTTGCCTCGTGCGTAGACTATAAATTAAAGATTCACGTTCTTTAATCAACCTATACATTCGGTTTATAAAGCAGTAACAATAATTAGTTACAATATTATAAACACTTCAGGATTCATTCTCATACAATTTTCATTTTAATATCTCAATTGTTACCGGATAATCAATGGGTATATGCTTACCACCCATCACAGTATTTTAATATTCATTTCATACATTAGTCTAAACTTTAGATATATCTACGATAACATAACATGACCACAAAGAAAGAAGAAAATTTTACTCTCTTCTTTTTACTCTTTTTTTTTTCTGTTCTACCGCCGGGGCGGTGGGTTTCTTCACAAAAGTCTCGTCGGGGCGAGCCTACCGCCGGGACAGGAAATGTAATACATTTCTACCGCCGGGGCGGGAAATGTAGTTCATTTCTACCGCTGGGGCGGGAAATGTAGTACATTTCTACCGCCGGGGCGGTGGACCCAAAACTCGATTCCTGCAGTTCGCGAAGAACACAGAAAAATGCCAAATTTGGCCAAAGTTTTTCACAATTCACCGATTAAATCACTACCCATTCATCATATATGTTATGAAATCAAAACCCATTACATACACAGTGATTTTAACATCACAGACAATCTAAACAACCAATTAAAGGCTAAAAATTTCACTGTTCATACTTTATTAACATGTTTTGATACAGTTAACGTAATCAATCACCGTGAACTCTTTTCTTAACCAAATCAATCCGTTTAACTTACGTTTTCTTCGTTTTTACATGCGTAAACATAATTAGTCATCAATTTAACCGATTAACATGCCAAACAAGCATCAATTTCATACATTTAAAGTATATTCGTATATTACTACTCTGTAAATTCTAGAACTTCATTTAAACACATAATCTCATGGATTTAATTACTATAAATCATATACAAACCATATAAATTAGATTTATGCATGCTTACAAACATCTAACATCAAGTTATTTAGAATTTAACCATAGAATTCAATTTACAGAGAACTCAGTGTACGTTCATGGAGAAGATTTAAAAGAACATAAAGTTAAAATTTGAATTTAAGGAATTTACCTTGATTAGTAGTCTGGATTAAGCAAGATGATGAAATACTTTCTTCTTCCCTTCTCTAATTCTCTCAAATCTCTCTTTTTTTCTCTCTGTAAGCTTACAAAAATACACTAATAATGGAATGCGTATGAAGAACTGACACAATATGGATGTCAGTTAATCCCATAATGGGTTAACTGACTCCAACTCCCATTAAGGCCTCGTTTAGCTTGCTTATTAAAACTCTTCTTTTGGTTTATTTTAATAAATTACTTATAATACAGTTCATGTCACATATTTAATCAATTAAATAATCTCATTTAAATCAATTAAATAAAATAGAATAATTTTACATTAAATCACATAGTCACATAACTAAAATTCTCCTTTAGTAATAATGACAAATTATTAAATCTCTAATTAATTATTAAATTAATTAGAAATAACATTATGCTTATTTAAATAATGCATTTAATCAAATAAACTCAATTAAACACATACTTTGAATATAAAAATTCTCCACATCAATTTCACTAATGTAACACATATAATTAAATTAATCTACCACAAATTCATCAATTCATTATTTAATCAATAATTAAATCATCAAAAAATATTTATTTAATTCAATAAATATTTAAATTAAATTACAAAATTCTCGTTCGTCATAGTTCCGACTCTTATAAAACGGACGTTATAAGTTATTGAATTAAGTAAAGTAAACCAATATTTGGTGTTAACTATGTGCCTAATTGGTACGTGTATATAAACTTAAATGTGTAGGCCATTTGAAGGCGAACTAACATAAATTCTAGAAGACGCTTAAGGCAAGTTTTCTAAACCTATACAACTTTATATTGTGCAAGTATCCTAACTTACTCAATGTGTTTTATTTGAGCAAGTATTCAAACTTCATTTAATTCTCGTAATTAAATGCAAGTAATTCTAAACTTTTCACAAGTGTTCAAGATATGCTATGCATCAATTGTTAAGCTTTCAAGTTCTATTATCCATGAACTGCTTATGAGAACTGTCGATGCCACTTGACTCGGCTAGACACATGTTTTAAATATTTTATCGATTGCATTATAAATCTTTGAAATATTATCCAACTGAGTTGTTTCAGTTAGAATTCCATTGCATGTTTGGTATTAAAAACCCTTATAATAGGGAATGTTTTTGGTCGAATATTCCGGCAAGGCTGCAAGTGCCTAACCAGACGCATATAGTCGTCTAAAGTAGAGTGTTGATCAACATAGAGTACTATAGGCCGATCACCTAGAAGTGCTCGTAAGCATGTTGGTTTGCGGCAGAAATGCGGTGAAACCTTTTATAAATGAAAAGAAAGTTTAAGGTCTTTTGACCATTCAGTATTTGTTTCAAAATGTTTTAAACAAACTAAAGTATAACTCCTGTTTATTCAGATTGTTTCACAACTATTGTTCAGTTGTTGAATAGTTATGATATTATTCCTGATTTTGTTATTATTTAACTGTTATACTTGCTGAGCCATTGTTGAAAGTAGTATGCACACAAGCCAATCATATTTGATATGATAAAGCATGTACTTTGTAATCTTATTCGTTTATTAATAAAAAGAATTATTTATTAAAGGCATTTTATATTATTTATATGGTGTTGTTATATTAAATGTGATAAACCCTTAGTTTAAGCAATATTTTTTAGAATCATGATTATGATCATGCTAATGAGACCTAAATTCTTAGATAGCTTAAAACTAAAATAGTTCATAATCGATGGATTACTAAAAAGGGGATTAGTAAATCCGGATAGATTAGTACTTACTTTGCTTGCTCTTAGAAAGAGAATGATTGATCTCATAATTATTTGTGTTTAGACACTAAAGCAAGTATGTAGGTACTTATTAGAGAATAAGTTCACTGAACGTGGCTCGCTAAAGGAATACCTAATGGAGTTTTACTCGCCTGTTAATAGGAATTCCTAGTACAAGTGATCATTGGACTTGAGATTATCATAATATCTTGTGCATGATGAATTATGCTTTGACATATTCCTTAATACCTTTAAGGTATGACATAGGGTATGCTTGGATATAATAAGTTATACATGGAGATAGGTGAATATTCAATAGAGAATCTATCGCTTCTAGTAAAAGGAGAGAATGTCCTATGTGATTCGATAAATGACAATTCAATAGTCCTTGGCCAAGGCAGAATGAAATTAGAAAGTTGTTTCTAATTTGTATTATTTAGAATTGTGCATTTGTGAATCGAAATACATATAATTAAATAAAATAAGACTTGACAGTAATTCCATGCCTTGTATTTAATTGGAACATTGTATGGTAGAAGGATTGAATTATATGGTAACTATTCACTGAAAGGTTCTTTTGTGATTAATGTTAAAATATATATTATCTGGAAAGTCGTTGATCGCTAAGGGGGCTTACCCTTATTGTAGAATAAATATTATTTATTTAAATGAATTAAATAGTTTAATTTATTTAATTAAATAAGATTAGAATTGTTCTAATAAATTTATTCACAACCGGTTTAATATGGAGAACCTAAAGGGTCACACCACAAAAAGAAAATATTTATTTAAGAAGTAAATGACATAATCGTAATAATAAGTTAAGTGTATTTAATTTAAACTATGTTGATAGAATAAATTAAATAACTTAATATTTATTATTTAGTATTTTGGAAATATTAATTATAAATTAATAAGAGTAGTCTTATTATTATTATTATTATTATTATTATTATTATTACTATTACTATTATTTAATTTCTAAATGGGTTAGGAATTAATTAATAGGAGTATTCTCATATTAGATCCTAATTAGATTAGGAATATAATTAATAAAATCCTAAACCTAAATAGTTTAGAATGGTTGCCTACATCTATAAATAAGAGAAGTCTTATTATGATTTAGGGTTACACACTCTTCCATAAGAATTGGGAGAATACTCATAATTCTATAGAGATAGAAACTAGGGTTTGCCATCACCCATCTTCTTGAGTAATTATTATTCCTTGGTGGATCACCTCTAGAGGCCAAACACTTGGGTGGTTTGCGTTGATCAAAAGAAGGAATCTTCGTGAAGGATTTTTGGAATAGAACTCGTACATGAGGAAGCTAGTTTCTACAATGGTATAATTTCTAATTCTCTATCTTCCTATGTTAATTAATAATTGCGCATAAAGATTGATCGTGTGTTTGGTTTGTAAAATTTTAAATTTTGCTTTACGCTTCCGCTCATTATATGCAATTTGATTGTATGTTTGCATTATATACAAACCTAACAGTGGTATCAAGAGCCAAACTTTATGCGAATTATTAATTGTTTTGATTCCGTATATGTATGGGTATGTGTTTAGAACAATTTATTGGACATAATTTGTTGTATAAAATCATCTTTTTATATGAAAAACTAGCCAATTCCGAATTGGCTATTACGGTTTCTTAATTGGATTACGCGAATTTATTATTTAATCCTTGGAAGCCGAATTGATTCTGTTTTTCAAAAACCAATGAACTTGATTCGGGATCACGGTATAGTTAATAATATACATATGATATATATTATTATTATTTTTATTATTAAGCAGCTAATGAATTAGATTCATTATTCAACGTGAATCATATATATTTATATATATTTTGCCTGTGACTATTCACAGGAGGATTCAAGAATTCGATATTTTATATTATATATATATATGATAAATATTATAAGCTCATCGGAATGATTCTTTAATTCGATATAGTAGCTAAAAATGTTTTTGAAAAACCAGGATTAAATAAAATAAATAAAGAGTTTATTTTTAATAATTTTATAATTAAAATAAAAAGTTTATTTTAAATATGAAATTGGATTTCATGCAATTGAAATTGCCCATTAAATGATACCGATATATATATGGAATGATTTATTTAATTCATGAGATGAATATTATTTATTGATGCATATGGTGATATGTATGATAATAAATGGGATTGATTATGGACTATTGACCAATGAGTGATTGAATTTATTTTATGAGGATGCTTGAATGAATGAATTTTATAAATGGGGTCTGCGTACCTTATCTTCTCTAATTTTTCTGATGTAAATTCTATCTCCCTCCTATGTACTTCCCCTTGACTGCTGATCAAGGTTTCTATTTATTATAAATAGTTTATGTAATAGGATTAGTTAGAATTATTTTAAAGAATTGGAGACAAGGGAGCAAGGAGCGCTTGAAGACCCGTTTGTAATGGAGCCCGAGTTTATATGTAATAAGTATATTTAAATTCAGTTTTTGCATCCTAGGTTTGACCTTTTGGTTCACTTGGTGGCTCTAGTGAACCAAACTAGAATAAAAGTCCATAATCAATCCGGAAAGAATATAGTATTCTATATGTGCATGCTTACTATATATATATATTATATATTATCCAACATGATTCACATGTTTATTAATATGACGCGTATTTTATATATATATATATATATATATATGTGCATGCGTGCTAAACAAGATGAGACAATTAATAATAAACCCCTTAAAGTAAATATATTAAGTTGTAAAGTTTGAAAGATATTTGGAATATCGAACGTCGCCTTCTAGCATGGAAAAATGATAGAGTATTAAATATTTAATATGAGTTTGTTGTGCACACACAAGGCGAGTATTAAATATTTAAGATGTTGTTTTATCACATTTGATGCTTATTAAGGAATTGAACATTACCGCTTTGTTGTGCACACACAAGGGCTGTATTTTTCTGTTCACATATATGGAAGTGCTAGGTTGGACTTAACTTAGATTATTTTAGTTCGGATGTGCACACACTTGACCATTATAATCTAAGAGGCAAAATACAAGGAGTTACATAGTGATATAATTGACAATAGTTGTCTATCTATTTATTTGTATATCGTTTGTTGTGCATATATAAGGCTATATACATTTGAAATGGGATCCTTATTCTCACTAGCAAATTAGATTTGCCGAACTATATATTAAGGGTAATATAGTTTGAAGAAAAGTGGGAGATACCAATTTGAATAAAGACCTAATTTATTTTGGTAATTAATATAATGAATGTATGCTAAAATGTTGTTAAATTTCACATGCAGAATTTTACAAATGTCAAGCTCACTATCACTGCGTAGCATACTTGATGCTAATAAACTTACCGGACCGAATTACACGGACTAGTTAAGGAATCTGAGAATTGTTCTCACTGCTGAAAAGATTTCTTATGTCCTAAATTTACCCGTCCCCATAACTGTTGTGGAAACAGCCTCTGAGGAAGAGATTGTCACTTTTAGAAAGTGGCAAGATAATGCAACGATGGCTCAATGCATCATGCTCGCATCCATGAGTAACGAGCTTCAGCGTCAGCATGAGAAAATGGATGCTCCTACTATACTGTTGTACCTCAAGGAGTTGTATGGTGAGCAAAGTAGGACTGCAAGATATCAGATATCTAAGGAGCTCTTCCGATCTCGGATGACCGATGGCACTACTGTTGAGACACATGTCCTAAAGATGATCAATCTGATTGAATAACTTGGACAGTTAGGTTTCGTCATGGATGGGGAGTTAAGTCAAGATCTGATCTTGCAGACACTCCCTGATACCTTCTCACAATTTGTTGTGAATTTTCACATGAATAAGTTGGACGTCAGCTTGCCTGAGTTACTTAATATGTTAAAAACTGATGAAGGCCACTTTCCATCCAGCAAGAACCATGTCTTAATTGTAGATGATTCTTCCAAGAAGAGGAAGAGGCCCAAGGTTACCTCTGAAAAGAAGAAAATCAAGAAGGCTAAGGGCAATGCGAAGGAAAAGGATAAGAAGAAAGCTGATCCTAACAGCAAAGGAATATGCTTCCATTGCAACAAGCCGGGTCACTAGAAGAGGAACTACGAGAAGTTTCTTACGAAACTAAAGCAGAAGAAGCTTGGAGAAGCTCCAACTTCCGATCAAGGTTTGTTCATGATTGAAATTAATTTTTTTGAAAGTCAAAATTCTACTTGGGTATTAGATACCGGCTGTGGTTCTCACATATGTAATACTATGCATGGACTAAGCAGAAGTAGAAAGCTGAACAAGGATGAAGTCGTCCTACGAGTGGGGAATGGAGCAAAGGTTGTTGCATTAGCTGTAGGAACTTATCGTTTAGCACAACATACGGGCATGTCCATTAGTTTAAATAATTGTTCTTATGTTCTAACACTCATAAAGAACATTATTTCAATTTTTGTATTGGATATGGATGGTTTTGATATTATAATTAAGAATAATAGTTGTTCTATTTATAATAATAATGTTTTATATGGTGTTGGCAATTTACTGAATGGACTTTACATATTTGACTTGCATGAAAATATACTTCAAATTGAACAAACTAAGAAAAGAAAAAGAGATGATGTTAATTATATCTTTATGTGGCACTATAGACTCGGTTATATCAATGAAACAAGATTAACCAAGTTGTATAAAGATGGGCTTTTAGAGCTATCTGATTTCGAATCATATCTAACTTGTGAATCTTGTCTCATGGGTAAGATGACTAAATCTTCTTTTAGTGAAAAAGGAGATAGAGTTACAGAGTTGTTAGCGTTGGTACACACAGACGTATGTGGACCTATGACAATGAATGCACGAGGAGGTTATTCTTATTTTATTACTTTCACTGATGATTATTCTAGATTTGGATATGTGTATTTGATGAAATATAAATCTGAATCGTTTGAAAAGTAAGAATTCAGAAGTGAAGTAGAGAAGCAAACTGGAAAGAGTATTAAGATTCTTCGATCGAATCGAGGAGGGGAATACTTGACCAATGAGTTTCTCAACTGTCTCAAAGAAAATGGTATAATCTCACAATGGACTCCACCAGGAACGCCACAGTTGAATGGTGTATCTGAAAGGAGAAATTGAACATTGTTGGACATGGTTCGTTCCATGATGAGTTTTACCGATCTTCCAGTTTCTTTCTGGGGATATGCCCTCGAATCGGTTGCATACCTACTTAACAAGGTACCTACCAAATCCGTCCTAAAGACTCCATATGAGTTATGGACAGGGAGGAAACCTAGTCTTAAACATGTTAAGACTTGGGGTTGTCCAGCTTATGTCAAAAAGTTTGGAAATGATAAGTTGCGAACTAGATCCGACAAGTGTAGATTTGTGGGATACCTTAAAGAAACATTAGGGTATTATTTCTATCATCCTACTGATCAAAAAGTGTTTGTTGCAAAACATGCTACCTTCTTGGAAAATGAGTTTATCCTTGGAGGGGTCAGTGGGAGTAAGATATATCTTGAAGAAATTCAAGAACCACAAAATATAACGGATCAAAGTCAGGTACCTGGCCAAGTAGAAGAACCTACTGTACCATAACCTATTCGTAAATCTAGGAGAGTACCAAAGATACCTGATATGTATGGATTCATCATAGAGGATGATGATGAGGTACGCATCATAGAAGATGATGATCCAGTAACTTACGAAGAGGCTATGAGTAGTAAAGACTCAGAGAAATGGCTAGAAGCCATGAAATCCGAGATGAACTCCATGTATAAAAACCAAGTATGGTCTTTGGTTTCATCACTTGAGGGCATTAAGCCAATTGGGTGCAAATGGGTCTTTAAGAGAAAGACTGGAGCAGATGGCAAGGTAGAGACCTATAAGGCCCGACTGGTCGCAAAAGGTTTCAAACAAAGACAATGTATTGACTATGATGAAACTTTCTCACTAGTAGCTATGCTCAAGTCCATTCGGATTTTGCTTGCAATTGCAGCTTATTATGACTACGAGATCTGGCAAATGGACGTGAAAACGACCTTCCTCAATGGAAAACTTGAGGAGGATGTATATACAACCAGAGGGTTTTGTTTCAACGGTTGGAACAAATCAAGTTTGTAAGCTACAACGATCCATTTATGGATTGAAGCAAGCTTCTCGAAGGCGGAATATCCGTTTTGATGAGACAATCAAAAAGCTTGATTTTATCAAAAATGAGGATGAGCCTTGTGTGTACAAGAAGGTTAGTGGGAGCGCTGTATCATTCCTAGTACTATATGTTGATGATATATTACTGATCGGGAATGATATTCCTATGCTACAATCGATCAAAATTTGATTATCTAAACACTTCTCCATGAAGGACTTGGGAGAAACATCCTATATTTTGGGGATAAAGATTTATACAGATAGATCTAAAAGGATGCTAGGCTTGTCCCAAGGAACGCACATTAACTCGATGCTAAAGAAGTTTAGCATAGAAGATTCCAAAAGAGGTCTCATGCCGATGAGCCATGGAAAATATCTCTCCAAGAAACAGGCCCCAAAGACAACTGAGGAGAGAGACCGTATGAGTAAGATTCCTTATGCTTCAGCAATAAGATCTATCATGTACGGTATGGTATGTACTAGACCGGATGTCGCTCATGCACTTAGTGTAATAAGCAGATATCAGTCGAATCCTGGAGAAGAACACTAGAATGCAGTGAAAAATATCCTAAAGTACGTAAGAAGAACTAAGGATGTATTTCTTGTCTACGGTGGGTCTGAATTGAAACTAGAGGGCTATACAGACTCAAGTTTTCAAATGGACCAAGATGACATTAAATCCATTTCAAGTTATGTGTTTACCTTAAACGGTGGCGCAGTGAGTTGGAAAAGTTCCAAGCAGCAAACAGTTGCTGATTCACTGACAAAGGCGGAGTACATAGCTACAAGTGAAGCTGTAAAGGAAGCTGTTTGGATGAAGAAGTTCATTACAGAACTTGGAGTTGTTCCTAGCATTCAAGGACCAGTGCCTTTATTCTGTGACAACATTGGAGCTGTTGCGCATGCTAAGGAACCCATGTCTCATCAGAAATCCAAACATGTATTGTGGCAATTTTATTTGATTAGAGAGATCATTGAAAGAGGAGACATCACCCTAGAGTGTGTGGACTCTCAAGACAACATTGTAGATCCATTTACTAAAGCTTTAACCCAATAACAGTTTGATTGTCACTAAGAGAATATGGGTATTAGATACCATGGCGATTGACTTTAGTGCAAGTGAGAGATTGAAAGTAGTATACACACAAGCCAATCATATTTGATATGATAAAGCATGCACTTTGTAATCTTATTCGTTTATTAATAAAAAGAATTATTTATTAAAGACATTTTATATTATCTACATGGTGTTGTTATATTAAATGTGATAGACCCTTAGTTTAAGCAATGTTTTTTTAGAATCATGATAATGATCATGTTAATGAGATCTATATTCTTAGATAGCTTAAAACTAAAATAGTTCCTAATCGATGGATTACTAAAAAGGGGATTAGTAAATCCGGATAGATTAGTACATACTTTGCTTGCTCTTACGAAGAGAATGATTGATCTCATAATCATTTATGTTTAGACACTAAAGCAAGTATGTAAGTGCTTATTAGAGAATAAGTTCACTGAACGTGGCTCACTAAAGGAATACCTAATGGAGTTTTACTCGCCTGTCAATAGGAATTCCTCTAGTGATAGTAGTACAGTGATCCTTGGACTTGAGATTATCATAGTATCTTGTGCATGATGAATTATGCTTTGACATTATTCCTTAATACCTTTAAGGTATGACATAGGGTATGCTTGGATATAATAAGTTATACATGGAGATAGGTGAATATTCAATAGAGAATCTATCGCTTCTAGTAAAAGGAGAGAATGTCCTATGTGATTCGATAAATGACAATTCAATAGTCCTTGGCCAAGGCAGAATGAAATTAGAAAGTTGTTTCTAATTTGCATTATTTAAAATTGTGCATTTGTGAATCGAAATACATATAATAAAATAAAATAAGACTTGACAGTAATTCCATGTCTTATATTTAATTGGAACATTGTATGGTAGAAGGATTGAATTATACGGTAACTATTCACTGAAAGGTTCTTTTGTGATTAATGTTGAAATCTATATTATCTGGAAAGTCGTTGATCGCTAAGGGGGCTTACCTTTATTGTAGAATAAATATTATTTATTTAAATAAATTAAATAGTTTAATTTATTTAATTAAATAAGATTAGAATTGTTCTAATAAATTTATTCACAACCGGTTTAATATGGAGAACCTAAAGGGTCACACCACAAAAGAAAAATATTTATTTAAGAAGTAAATGACATAATCGTAATAATAAGTTAAGTTCATTTAATTTAAACTATGTTGATAGAATAAATTAAATAACTTAATATTTATTATTTAGTATTTTGGAAATACTAATTATAAATTAATAAGTGGAGCCTTATTATTATTATTACTATTACTATTATTTAATTTCTAAATGGGTTCGGAATTAATTAATAGGAGTATTCTCATATTAGATCCTAATTAGATTAGGAATATAATTAATAAATCCCTAAACCTAAATAGTTTAGGAGGGTTGCCTACATCCATAAATAAGAGAATTCTTATTATGATTTAGGGTTACACACTCTTCCATAAGAATTGGGAGAATACTCATATTTCTATAGAGATAGAAACTAGGGTTTTCCATCACCCATCTTCTTGAGTAAGTATTATTCTTTGGTGGATCACCTCTAGAGGCCAAACACTTGGGTGACTTGCGTTGATCAAAAGAAGGAATCTTCGTGAAGAATTTTTGGAGTAGAATTCGTACCTGAGGAAGCTAGTTTCTACAATGGTATAATTTCTAATTCTCTATCTTCCTATGTTAATTAATAATTGCGCATAAAGATTGATCCTGAGTTTGGTTTGTAAAATTTTAAATTCTGATTTACCATGCTTCCGCTCATTATATGCAATTTGATTGTATGTTAACATTATATACAAACCTAACAATTGTATGCTCATTCTTGCTTAAATTAAATGTTTTCTGTTAAGATAGAGGTTGTGTAACGGGTGAATTAATTGCGTTGTGATTCTGGGGATAGAATCCTTTTTAAGGAGGGAATGATATAACGAATGCGATTTTTGTGAATGAATAAAAATATTTATTGTGTTATATAAATATTTTTGTTAATTTATTTATTGAGTAAAATAAATAATTTATAAAGTTATTGTGGAATAGTTCATGTTAAGTGTAAATGTTATTTGAATGTGATTTGATGTAATTATTCTAATTTAATAATTAAATTAGATGATTACTGATTTATTTGAATAAAATGATTTATTGAATTATTTGGATTAATTTATAGATGGCCAAATAGAAGTTATAATTAAATTTATATTGTTGCAATTTAGTTAATTAAAGTGTGACAATTGAAGCATGTCATATAATAAGTATTAAAATAATTAAAAGAAGATTAATTTATTTTTACCAAACAAAGCCTTGTGGCTTTTGAATTCCTATTTTTTTAATTTAGTGTTTGCCAAACAAGCCTTAGTGGCTTTTGAATTATGTAACTGATGGATTAAATAATAGAATACATTATTAGTATTTTTAAAAGCTATCGGTTTTATTTTGTTAAAAGCTTTGTCAGTTGTTTAATAAAAAAAAAGAGTTTGAGTATTGAGAGTGCACAGAAGAGAATTGTGGAGAGAGTTGAGAACTCTGTGAATTTGAAAGAGAGAAAAACTGAGAATCAAGAGGAGTATTGCCCTTGCTTAGCTTGATCAAGAATTAAGAGGTATAATTCATTCAAACTTCTGTAAATTGTATTCTTTGATTTCTCCATTGGAAACTAATTTTTAGTTCTCTGTAAATAAATTTTTGTGACCAATGCATGTGGTAATTGTTTATATGTATGGATAGATATGAATAATTATTGTATGATGTTTATAAACATGTCTTAGTCAAGATTAATCCATGAAAGTATGCTTTAGAATAGAGTTTTTGGTTTTACAGAGTTTTCTTTTCATGTATGGCATATATGTATGAAAATTGATGTTTAATTTGGTTATTAACCGGTAAATTGACATTTGATTATGATTATATAATGAAAAACGAAAAGAATGCAAGTAGAATGGATTAAAATGGTTGAAAGATGAATTCACAGTGTTTGATTTCATTAAAATGGCCAAAATATGAATATTTTGTATAAACAGAGAATTTTGGGATTCTAATTGGTTGATTATGTGTAGTATAATGGCTAGAATGTTTAGAAACATGTTGAGTAATTGTTTTCTAGCATGTTGGATGTCTGGGTGTGTTTAATTATGTGTTGGATGGTAGAATTCGAGAAAATTTGGCCTAGGATTTCACTAGTTCGCGAACTGTGGAAGGAGACAGTCGAGTCTACCGCCGCGGCGGTAGAAATGAACTGAAAATCTCGTCCTGGCGGTCTCGTCGCCCTGGCGGCATAATTGCACTAGATTCCTCGCCCCGACGGCAGCCTCGCCCCGACGACGGTTTTGTATAGAAATCCACCGCCCCGGCGGTGGAACAGTAACTCAATTTTTTTTATTTGTTTTGTGATATTCCTATGTTGCTATGTGCATGTTTAAAACTTATATTAAGGTATTAATTGATTAATGAGATACCACGATGGTTGTTAGAAAATAATTAATGAATATCAAATGACATTTGATATGTTAAATGAAATAGGATTATAACAAATCCTAAAATGCATATAACCCTGTAACTAATTGTTGTTACCGTTTTATAATCGAAATGTATAGGTTGATTAAGGATCGTGAATTATTTAAATCTGTAATCTATGCTCGAGGCAAGTTTTTCCTCCCTTAAACTTGTTATTTCATTTAAAGTAAGTTTACTTTCATTGAGCAAGTTTATTAACCTTAGCTTATTGTTATTCAAGCAAGGTTGTTACCATATTAAGTGGTTAAGTTTTATTCCAGTTATTCATTAATCGATCATTGATTGTTATTCAAATTCCGAATATAAACTTTATTGTACGACTTTTGTGACACCCCCAAATCCGGGTACTTCAACTCCACAGATTTGGTGTTCACTATAGCATACATTCATTACTAACTATAGCATACATTCATTACTAACTACCCATGATTAAGATAATATAAATAAACTGAATAAAACATCTTCCCACAAAAGGGGTTACATCTCCAATCTCTTAATCAAACAAATCCCAGGTTATCTAACCTCTATTACATCAATGCGGAATAAAACATAAAATTAAATAAGTCTTGCTACAAGAAAACATCAAAATAATAACAAATCTTTCGCTACTTCGGCATCTTGCCCTTGCCTTTGCTCGTGGACGGCTCGTCCGACTTCCCAGCCTTAGCTGCAATGTTTTAGTGCAAGAGTGAGCAAACAATTGCCCACAAGTACGAAAACAATAACATTTATATGATTATTGAAATAAATCTTACTGAGGAGTAATAGTTTTTCTGAAGTCAATCAATGACAAATCAAATATCTGAAAGCTCAATAGAATGCTTAGCTCAAGAATTGAATATAGATTCAATGATAAAAGTGTATCTGAGGGTCACAAGACCTCGAACTATGTCCTAGGTTAACAAATATTTCTACCGTAACCTTTAACAGTCTTATAGACTATGGACCATCCATCTCGTACTCAGGGGGATCAGCCCTTTGTACAATGTATTGTGCACAAACATTTTAACACTGTCACGTAATTAATCCTCTATTTTAGGGTTGTTCATCTCAGCTTTGACATTAGAATCCGTACCAAAAGGAACTCGATTTGGAACAACTATTCTAAGTCTTTAGAACGCTCATCAACTAAGGACTAGCTGAATCAATTAGGGTTTGCTAGTCACTAAAGCATTTGGTTCATCAATAAAGTTGTACAATAGAAATTCTGTTCAAAGTTTGAATAACGATCAATGATCAAGCAATAAATAACTGGAATAAAGCTTTAGCTCTTAATCATGACAGCAACCTTGCTTGAAAAAACAATAAGCTAAGGTTTATACTTTTGCTCAGTGGAAATAAACTTGCTTTAAATGAAATAACAAGTTTAAGGGAGAAAAACTTGCTCAACGTAAAAGTAATAAATTGAGATAAAGAACTTGCCTCATGCGTAGATTACAAATTTAAATAATTCACGTTCCTTATTCGACCTATACATTTCGATTATAAAATAATAATCAGTTACATAACATATATATTTTAAGTCTCGTTCTTATCCTATTTTATTATAACATCTCGATTGACAATCGATAATCATCAAGTACTTGTTTAACAACCATCTTGGTATCTTATTAGTCATTTTATACCTTTATATAAGTTTTAAACTTGTTTATAGCATCATAGCAGAATCACAAAGAAAATAAAAATTTAAAATTTTGGTTACTGTTCCCTCGCCGGGGCGAGAATTTTCTTAACAAAAATCTCGCCGGGGCGAGCGTTCGCCGGGGCGAAGATTTCCTTTACAATTTTCTCGTCGGGGCGAGACTTCGCCGGGGCGAGGATTTTCAGTTCATTTCTCTCGTCGGGGCGAGAGACTCGGCAGTCGTCTCCTACAGTCGCGAACCAGTGAAAACTTAGGCCAAATTTGGCCAAATTTTCCGAATTCTACCATCCAACACATAATTTAAACATACCCAGACATCAAATATAACACAAAACTATTTCCCAACATATTTCTAAACATTCTCAACATCATATTACACATAATCAACCAACTTGAATCAAAAATTCTCTGTTAAAAAAAGATATTCATGTTTTAACCATTTTAATGAAATCAACTACTGTGGAACCATTCTAACCCATTCTAATTGCATTCTTTTCGTTTTTCACTATATAATCATAATCAAAAATCAATTTTACCAATTAACAACCAATTTGAATACTAATTTCATACATATATACCATACATGAAATAAACTCTGTAAAAATTACAAACTCTACTCCAAAGCATGTTTTCATGGATTAAAACCTTAAAATTAACTTATAATCATCATATAATCATCTAATTCATGATTACTAACAATTGCATCAACTAATTCATGCTTTTAGCAAACAATTCACTTACATGAAACTAAAAACCATATACAGTGAAACAAAACTATAAATAAAACTTAAAAGAGATTATACCTTCAAGCTATATATATAATTCCTTAGCTTAGCACTTCCATTCCTTCTCTTTCTCAATTCACAAACCTCTCAATTCTCCATTTTCTCTCTATTCTCACTCTCTCTTTTCTCTGAACTCCCAAACTCTGTTCTAATTCTTTCTTTTTTTTAACTGATGAACTTAACGTACTATAAATTTAGTCAGTTAAGAAAATAAAAGGTTAGGCATTGTTTGGCAAACCAAGTAAGATTAATGGAATTTCAAAGGCTAAGCCTTGTTTGGTTGAACCAAAGAAAATAATCCATTTTTTTTCCAACCAAGGGTCATAAGGCCCTATTTGGTTAAACTAAAATTAATCCTTTCTCCATTTATTTTAATAGTCCATTTTACTATATAGTTTTAATTGTCACACTTTTAATTTAATTGAACTTATTATTAAATAAATTCAATTAAACCTTACTAACTTAAATAATAGTTTTACTTATCCAAACAATAGCACCAAATAAATTATCTTATTCAAATAAATCATTTATTCAAATAAAACATTTATTCACATGAATCATTTTATCATCTAATTTAATTATTAAATTAAACACATCAAATAACATTTAACACAATTAACTCAACATTTAATAAATTATTTATTTAACTCAATAAATTAATAAAAATATTTATATAACTCAATAAATATTTTTATTTATTCACAAAAATTTGCATTCGTTACATCTTTCCCTCCTTAAAAGGATTCTGTCCCCAGAATCACAACGCAATTAATTCATCCGTTACATTCTCCCCTCCTTACAAGGATTCTGTCCCCAGAATCGCGATACAAAGATTAAACAAATAATTCAGGATAATTTTGCATCATTTTCTCTTCAAGTTCCCACGTAGCTTCTTCAGCACTGTGGTTCCTCCAAATTACCTTAACAGAAGGTATCACTTTATTTTTGAGGACCTGCTCTTTCCTGTCTACTATCTGTACAAGTATCTCTTCATAGGACAAATCTTTTTCAAATTATATCGGTTCATATTTTATTATATGTTTATAATCAGGCTTATACGGTCGTAGCATCGATATGTGGAAGACATTGTGGATGTGGTCTAACTCGGGAGGTAATTCTACCTCATAAGCCACCTCGCCTACTCGTTTCAGCACCTCGAAGGGTCCAATAAATCGCGGACTGAGTTTACCCTTTTTACCAAATCTGATTTTTCCTTTCTAGGGAGATACTTTGAGAAACACAAAACTCCCGACTTCAAATTCGCGATTTTGACGATGCTGATCCGCATATTTCTTTTGCCTGTGTTGAGCAGCTAACAATCTGGCTCTTATCACCTTGACAATTTCAGCAGTTTGTTGTACCAGCTCGGGTCCCAATAGGCGACGTTCACCAACCTCGTCCCAACACAACGGAGTTCTGCACTTCCTTCCATACAACGCTTCATATGGCGGCATTCCAATACTCGCGTGATGACTATTGTTATTGGCAAACTCGACCAGAGGTAAATGATCATCCCAGTTGCCTTTAAAATCCATAAAGCATGCCCGAAGCATATCCTCCAACGTTTGAATTGTTCTTTCGCTCTGGCCATCGGTTTGAGGATGGTAGGCTGTACTTATTCTCAACTGCGTCCCCAAACACGCTTGCAGACTCCTCCAGAATTTTGATGTGAAACGTGGATCTCTGTCCGACACAATTGATACTGGGACTCCGTGCCTTGAGATAATCTCCTTGACATATAATTTCGCCAGCTGATCCAAAGTAAATCTGATTTTGATCGGCAAGAAATGCGCTGATTTCGTCAGTCGGTCCACTATAACCCATATCGCGTCATAACCCTTCTGAGTAGTTGGAAGCCCTACTACGAAGTCCATCGTGATATGCTCCCACTTCCATTCTGGTATCTCCAAGGGTTGTAACAAACCACTTGGTCGTTGATGCTCTGCTTTAACTCTCTGACAAGTGAGACACTTCGCAACACACTCAACAACCTTTCTTTTCATGTTTGGCCACCAAAAATATCGCCGAAGATCCTGGTACATTTTTGTACTCCCCGGATGAATCGAAAATCTTGAACTATGAGCTTCGTTCAAAATCTCCTCTCTGATTGCCAATACTGCCGGTACCCAGATTCTGCCTTCAAATCTCAGCAACCCTTCGATATCGATTTTATATTTAAGCTCTTCACCTTCAAGCACTCTTTTGCGTATATTAATACACTCCTCATCCTGGAGTTGCGCTTCCTTGACTTTGTCCACCAGAGTTGGTTGAGTTTCCATCTGGAACAGTTTTTCATTAGGCTCTGCCAGATCCTTCACCTCTAACTCCAATTTAGCCATTTCTGCTACGAGCTCCTCCTGAGCAGTTAACAAAAATAGTTTCTCCTGACCTTTTCTACTTAAAGCGTCGGCAACCACATTAGCCTTTCCCGGATGGTATAGAATTTCACAATCATAATCTTTGATCAATTCTATCCATCTTCTCTGCCGCATATTCAAATCCTTTTGTGTGAAAATATACTTCAGACTTTTATGGTCTGTATATATTTCACACTTCTCCCCATAGAGATAGTGCCTCCAGATTTTCAGAGCAAACACCACAGCTGCTAACTCCAAATCATGGGTCGGATACCCTTTTTCATAGTCTTTTAGTTGGCGCGATGCATATGAAATAACCTTACCATTCTGCATCAACACACAACCAAGTCCTTTATGCGATGCGTCGCTATATACCACAAAATTTCCTGTATCATCTGGCAAAGACAACACAGGTGCCGAACTTAGTCTCTTCTTTAGTTCTTGGAAACTCGCTTCGCACTTCTCCGTCCAAACGAACTTCACTGATTTTCTTGTTAAATTCGTTAACGGAGTGGTGATCCTGGAGAAATCTTGAATAAAACGCCTGTAGTAACCTGCCAAACCTAAGAAACTCCTCACTTCTGACGGTGTTTTCGGTTGATCCCAGTTCATCACAGCTTCCACTTTCGCCGGATCCACTGAAATCCCGTCTTTATTGATAACATGCCCAAGGAATTGAACACGCTCCAACCAAAATTCACACTTCGAAAATTTTGCATACAATTTCTCTTTCCTTAACGCCTCCAATGTCACCCTTAAATGCTCCACGTGTTCTTCCTGAGTTTTGGAGTAAACCAAAATGTCGTCTTTGAATACCACTACAAATTTATCCAGAAATGGTTTGAACACTCTATTCATTAAGTCCATGAACGTTGCAGGCGCATTCGTTAAACCAAATGACATAACCAAAAACTCATAGTGACCATATCTAGTTCGAAATGCCGTCTTTGGTATGTCTTCCTTTTTCACCTTCAACTGATGGTACCCACTTCGTAAATCTATCTTTGAAAAATATCTTGCTCCCTTCAGTTGGTCAAATAGGTCATCGATCCTTGGCAACGGATACTTATTTTTAATCGTGACCTTATTCAACTCTCTATAGTCAATGCAAAGACGCATTGATCCGTCCTTCTTCTTAACGAATAATACCGGCGCTCCCCACGGCGAAACGCTCGGTTGAATATACTTTTTATCCAGCAGCTCTTGCAATTGCACCATCAACTCCTTCATCTCTACCGGAGCCATTCGATACGGGGCTTTTGATATAGGGGCTGTACCCGGTGCTAGATCAATTACAAACTCAATTTCCCTATCTGGCGGTAGTCCTGGCAAATCATCAGGAAACACGTCCGCAAAATCCCTAACAACCGGTATCTCCTCCAACTTTACACTCACCTTTCGGGTATCGACTATGTAGGCTAGATATCCTACACATCCTTGTCTCAACATCTTTCTGGCCTGCATCATCGTCAGACAACTCGTTTGTCTAGGCGACTTGCTGCCATAAAATACTACCTTCGACGGAGTCTTAAAATTTGCACACTTCTTTTGACAGTCAATAACTGCCCCATGGTTGAACAACCAATCCATACCCAAAATAACGTCAAATTCCCCAAGACGAATTGGGATTAAGTTGACCGTCATCACATGACTCTTGATATCTATCTGACAATTCTTGTGGACAAACTTAACAGGAATCACTTCCCTATTCGCAATTTCTATATTCATGGGGTAATCTAATTCTTCCTGAGGTAACCCTAATTTTTTAGCAAAATCATCGGATATAAATGAGCAAGTACCACCCGAGTTAAACAATACATAAGCATTAACATTATTGACTGGAATGATACCTGACACTACGTCCTTTGACTGCACAACATCCTGCACCGTCATGTTGAATGTTCAAGCGGTAGGTCGATTGGGCTGTGTCGGTCCTGCGATAGTCAGACTGCCTCCACTGTTATTCCCCTTTCCTGCACTAGCTCCACCTGTAGCTTTCTTAGGGCATTCCCGAGCAAAGTGATCCTTCGACCCGCAAATAAAACATGCGCCCTTCTTCGGACTAGGGCAATTCGGTGCGATATGACCCTCTTATCCGCAGTTAAAACATACTCTTTTACCCTTCAAGCAAACACCCACATGACTCTTTCCGCAGTTACTGCATACCTCCACCTTCTTTTTCTGACTTCCCTGCTGACTTCCCGCAGAGTTACCATCACTCCACTTCCTCTTCTGACCGCTGCCCCCATGGCTACCACTTGCCTTGTTTTCACTTTCATTCTTCTTTTTCCTCTGCTCTTGATTATACTTGGACAGAGCATCACTGCCCCCTTCAGCGATAATTGCCTTTTCCAAAACTGCCGCAAATGAGTTTAATTGGAACATCGAAACCCGACTATACAACCAGGGCTTCAATCCCTGCTCAAACCTTCTGGCCTTTCGCTCATCCGTGTTGACTTGATATGGCGCAAACCTCGCCAGCTCATTGAATTTTGCAGCATACTCAGGTACCGTCATGGTACCTTACTTCAGCTTTAAAAACTGCACCTCCATCTGATTCTGTGCGCTTGCCGGAAAATAAGTCTCGAAAAACATCTCCTTAAATCGTTCCCACGGTATTATCCCCTGACCACCTCGAGTCTTATTTGCTTGCCACCAGTAGCTAGCTTCTGATTTCAGCATAAATGTTGCAAATGCCGTCTTTTGGTCCTCATTGACCCTAGCGACATCAAACACCTTCTCCATCTCCATGACCCAAGTTTGGGCTTCAATTGGATTCATAGAGCCGTGATATTCCGGAGGTCCGACAGCCTTGAAGTCTTTAAAAGTCGTAGCCTGAGCTTGGGGTTGATTCGCGAAGGCTCCCGTTAACAAATTTACCAGCTGCTGCATTGGATTAGCGTTGGCTTCTTCGTTGTTATTGGTGGATCCCTCAGGAGTTTGTTGACGGGTTTGTCTTCTTGGCGGCATCTTACTGTCAAGAATTCACGCTATTAGATTATTACTCAATTACTTAAACATTTAAGTCTTAACTTAAACATTTATAAACAACACTTAACACATAGCACATCTGTTAAATTTTCGCATTTTATTCATTTACTGCTTCAAAACATAGTAGAGATAACATCGTAGTTATTTACATCATCTATCCTGAAATCACAAAATTTCAGGATTACATCATTATTCTATCCCATTATATAAAACTGGGATTAACAACTTATTAATCTTCATAGATTTCATAATAATATATCTAATCATAATCTACGATGATAACCCACGACGCACAGCTTCCTGGCGTTCCTGCTCCATAATACGAGTCACCATCCTTCGACCCATTATATCTGAATGACGATGAACTCGATCCTGAGCTCTATCTACCGTGGTATGAAAAATATATTCCATCTCATCAATCTTGGCCTTCTTTGACCGCACCTCACATTCAACACGATCTGCGCGGTTAGCCTCCCTCAACCAAGCAGTTTCAGCTCTCGCCCGCTTAGCTGACTCCTCTTTCAACTCATCTCGTGCAATTTCATTCCTGGCTATCAACTGTCCTCGTCGATACTCAGACTGTGCTAGCCTCTGCTCAACCTCTGCAAGACGTGATGAAAGGTCTTGAATCTCAGCATCCTTCTGCTCTAGAGTGGCTTGACGCTCCACAACTTGATCTTCCAACTCCTTCTTTTGGTCCTCCACATGAACCAACTTCCACTCTACGTCCCCAAGACGTATATCGAGCTCCTCTATCTCACTATTCTTCTGCTCCAAGGCAGTCTGTCGCTCGGCCAGCTGCCTCTCTAACTCTTCCACTCTATCTTGCAACTCAATGTTGCGATCATACACCTGCTCATACATCTGAACACCTAAGGATGTTAGTGATATCTCCTCAGGGTCCTCCTCCTCCTCCTCGACCTCCTCCGGATCCTCCTCAGGATCAGTCTCAGGCTCGTTCTCGGGACCTGTAACTGTGACCAATGGGGATGACTCCCTCTGCACTAACTGCTCATGAACTACGTGAATATCTCGAGGCTCCTCCTCCCTAGCCTGGCTGGGCTCTCCTCTATCAGTCATCCTGACAACAAAATTTTAAGTTTTAATTACTAATCGATAATACTCGCGAGCACATAAGTTTGTTATCAAATAAGCACATAACACATAATCATTTTATTATCTTTTATGGATTTCCGTAATCCATTCCTTAGAACTCGATAAGAGTTTATCACCACTATATTCTCTATCTTCTAAAAGGCTACTACCCTAAGGTTTTCCCCACCTAAAGGTTCATAACCTATCAGCTTTGATACCAACCCGTGACACCCCCAAATCCGGGTACTTCAACTCCACAGATTTGGTTTTCACTATAGCATACATTCATTACTAACTATAGCATACATTCACTACTAACTACCCATGATTAAGATAATATAAATAAACTGAATAAAACATCTTCCCACAAAAGGGGTTACATCTCCAATCTCTTAATCAAACAAATCCCAGGTTATCTAACCTCTATTACATCAATGCGGAATAAAACATAAAATTAAATAAGTCTTGCTACAAGAAAACATCAAAATAATAACAAATCTTTTGCTACTTCGGCATCTTGCCCTTGCCTTTGCTCGTGGACGGCTCGTCCGACTTCCCAGCCTTAGCTGCAATGTTTTAGTGCAAGAGTGAGCAAACAATTGCCCACAAGTACGAAAACAATAACATTTATATGATTATTGAAATAAATCTTACTGAGGAGTAATAGTTTTTCTGAAGTCAATCAATGACAAATCAAATATCTGAAAGCTCAATAGAATGCTTAGCTCAAGAATTGAATATAGATTCAATGATAAAAGTGTATCTGAGGGTCACAAGACCTCGAACTATGTCCTAGGTTAACAAATATTTCTACCGTAACCTTTAACAGTCTTATAGACTATGGACCATCCATCTCGTACTCAGGGGGATCAGCCCTTTGTACAATGTATTGTGCACAAACATTTTAACACTGTCGCGTAATTAATCCTCTATTTTAGGGTTGTTCATCTCAGCTTTGACATTAGAATCCGTACCAAAAGGAACTCGATTTGGAACAACTATTCTAAGTCTTTAGAACGCTCATCAACTAAGGACTAGCTGAATCAATTAGGGTTTGCTAGTCACTAAAGCATTTGGTTCATCAATAAAGTTGTACAATAGAAATTCTGTTCAAAGTTTGAATAACGATCAATGATCAAGCAATAAATAACTGGAATAAAGCTTTAGCTCTTAATCATGACAGCAACCTTGCTTGAAAAACAATAAGCTAAGGTTTATACTTTTGCTCAGTGGAAATAAACTTGCTTTAAATGAAATAACAAGTTTAAGGGAGAAAAACTTGCTCAACGTAAAAGTAATAAATTGAGATAAAGAACTTGCCTCATGCGTAGATTACAAATTTAAATAATTCACGTTCCTTATTCGACCTATACATTTCGATTATAAAATAATAATCAGTTACAGAACATATATATTTTAAGTCTCGTTCTTATCCTATTTTATTATAACATCTCGATTGACAATCGATAATCATCAAGTACTTGTTTAACAACCATCTTGGTATCTTATTAGTCATTTTATACCTTTATATAAGTTTTAAACTTGTTTATAGCATCATAGCAGAATCACAAAGAAAATAAAAATTTAAAATTTTGGTTACTGTTCCCTCGCCGGGGCGAGAATATTTTTAACAAAAATCTCGCCGGGGCGAGCCTTCGCCGGGGTGAAGATTTCCTTTACAATTTTCTCGCCGGGGCGAGGATTTCCAGTTCATTTCTCTCGCCGGGGCGAGAGACTCGACAGTCGTCTCCTACAGTCGCGAACCAGTGAAAACTTAGGCCAAATTTGGCCAAATTTTCCGAATTCTACCATCCAACACATAATTTAAACATACCCAGACATCAAATATAACACAAAACTATTTCCCAACATGTTTCTAAACATTCTCAACATCATATTACACATAATCAACCAACTTGAATCAAAAATTCTCTGTTAAAACAAGATATTCATGTTTTAACCATTTTAATGAAATCAACTACTGTGGAACCATTGTAACCCATTCTAATTGCATTTTTTTTCGTTTTTCACTATATAATCATAATCAAAAATTAATTTTACCAATTAACAACCAATTTGAATACCAATTTCATACATATATACCATACATGAAATAAACTCTGTAAAAATTACAAACTCTACTCCAAAGCATGTTTTCATGGATTAAAACCTTAAAATTAACTTATAATCATCATATAATCATCTAATTCATGACTACTAACAATTGCATCAACTAATTCATGCTTTTAGCAAACAATTCACTTACATGAAACTAAAAACCATATACAGTGAAACAAAACTATAAATAAAACTTAAAAGAGATTATACCTTCAAGCTATATATATAATTCCTTAGCTTAACACTTCCCTTCCTTCTCTTTCTCAATTCACAAACCTCTCAATTCTCCATTTTCTCTCTATTCTCACTCTCTCTTTTCTCTGAACTTCCAAACTCTGTTCTTATTCTTTTTTTTTAACTGATGAACTTAACGTACTATAAATTTAGTCAGTTAAGAAAATAAAAGGTTAGGCATTGTTTGGCAAACCAAGTAAGATTAATGGAATTTCAAAGGCTAAGCCTTGTTTGGTTGAACCAAAGAAAATAATCCATTTTTTTTCCAACCAAGGGTCATAAGGCCCTATTTGGTTAAACTAAAATTAATCCTTTCTCCATTTATTTTAATAGTCCATTTTACTATATAGTTTTAATTGTCACACTTTTAATTTAATTGAACTTATTATTAAATAAATTCAATTAAACCTTACTAACTTAAATAATAGTTTTACTTATCCAAACAATAGCACCAAATAAATTATCTTATTCAAATAAATCATTTATTCAAATAAAACATTTATTCACATGAATCATTTTATCATCTAATTTAATTATTAAATTAAACACATCAAATAACATTTAACACAATTAACTCAACATTTAATAAATTATTTATTTAACTCAATAAATTAATAAAAATATTTATATAACTCAATAAATATTTTTATTTATTCACAAAAATTTGCATTCGTTACATCTTTATTGATGAATCAAATGCTTTAGTGACTAACAAACCCTTATTGATTCAGCTAGTCCCTAGTTGATGAGCGTTCTAAAGACTTAGAATATTTTAGAATTGTTCCAAACCAAGTTCCTTTTGGTACAGATTCTGATGCTAAACTGAGATGAACAACCCTAATATAGGGGATTGATTACGCAATATCGTTAAAATGTTTGTGCACAATACATTATACAAAGGGCTGATCCCCCTGAGTACGAGATGGATGGTCCATAGTCTACAAGACTGTTAAAGGTTACGGTAGAAAATACTTGTTAACCTAGGACATAGTTCGAGGTCTTATGACCCTCAGATACAATTCTAAAGCTTGAATTCTATATTCAATTCTTGAGCCAAACATTCTATTAAGCTTTTATATCTCAATTAGTTATTGATTAAATTCAAGAAAAATCACAATTCCTCAGTTGAAGTCTATTTCATTGATTATTAAATTGTTATTATACTTGTGGGCAATTGTTTGCTCACTCTTGCATTGAACATTGGAGCTAAGACAGAAAAGTCGGACGAGCCGTCCACGAGTAAGGGAAAGGGCAAGATGCAGAAGTAGTTAAAGACTCGATATCTATTTGATGTTTTATTGTAATAAGACTTATATTTAAATTTTATGTTTAAATTCCGCGTTGATGTAATAAAGGTAGATGACCTGGGATTTGTTTACTTAAGAGTTTTAAGTTGTAACCTCTGTTATGGGGAGATGTTTTAATCAGTTTAATTATATTATCTCTTATCATGGGTAGTTAGACATGAATGTATGAAATAGTGAACACCAAATCTGTGAGAATGAAGTATCCGGATTTGGGGGTGTCACAGGTTGTCGAAGGTTCCCGTCGGGACAAGGGCAAAGGAAAAGTTAACGCGTAGGATTTTAATATCCACATATGTAATAGCTTAGTGATTAGATCCTGACCAGGCTCGCATCATGCAATCAAGAGTCAACTCATGTTCCGGGTGTAGAACAAATGATCGAGACTAATTGGGTTGGAAACTACTCAAGGATACCTAATTTGAGGCTCAATTCAAGTGGATCGCGAGTGGAGGATAAATTCCATGATTTGGGATTGTTAGATATCATCTATGTAATAAGACTAAATCAACTCAAGCCAAGTCATCAAGGCTATGTTCGTTTGTGTCGTTTAGTCTTCGTCAAAACTATATTTCATTTAGTGGGAAGATTAATGTTCACGCAACATTGTGATTGTCCAAACATGATCGAGAGTTTACATTTTATCACGCGACAATACAAGTAGGGATTACACAGAACGAAGGGAATGGTTTCAAACTACATGATAAGGTGTTTGGAACTTAAAAGGAAAAGATGGTCAATTCTGTCAGACTAGCGCGCCCCGCGCCAGTTTTGGCCTGGCATCAACGCGCCCCGCGCCACTTATGCAGAACTTTTGCAGGAGCAGCGCGCCTCGCGCCAGCTCCTTTGTATTTTCGGCGCGCCCTGCGTCGTGCACGCGACACAGATTTTGAGAAACGTGTTTTGGCAGATTTATTTTCATATTTTTAGGGAATTTTGATATCTTTCAGATTTCTATTGTAATTAGGATATTTGTTAGATAGATTTGATTCCTAATTACTTGTTAACTAGTATTTCTATTCCTTTTAGGATTTAGGGTTTAATTTCAATTGTTTGTTATTCCTTAAAGGATTAGGTTTCTTATCCCTTATGGAATTAGGGTTTCTATGTATTAGTATAAATATATTACATAGCTGATGTAATAAGAGGAGTCTTTTCTGATTAATAAATTACTTTGTGAGATACTTATCATCTTTTAGTTCTTTGAAAATCCCTAGATTAATTTCTTAGTTTTTTTGAGATTCAATTATCGACTTATCATACAACAATTTATAGTTATTTGTAGCGTCATTCTATCACACATCAAGCGTCGATTATAAATAGTTTATGTAATAGGATAAGTTAGAATTATTTTGAAGAATTAGAGACAAAGGAGCAAGGAGCGCTTGAAGACCCGTTTGTAATGGAGCCCGGGATTTAAATGTAATAGTTATATTTAAATTTAATTCTTGCACCATAGGTTTGACCTTTTAGTTCACTTAGTGGCTCTAGTAAACCAAACTAGAATAAAAGTCCATAATCAATCTGGGTAGAATATAGTATTCTATATGTGCATGCTTACTATATATATATATATATATATTATATTATCCAACATGCTTCACATGTTAAATAATATGACACATATTATATATATATGTGCATGCGCGCTAAACAAGATGAGACTAATAATAACAAACCCCTCAAAGAAATCATATTAAGTCATAAACATTCAAAGATATTTGGAATATCGAACGTCGCCTTCTAGCATGGTAAAGTGATAGAGTATTAAATATTTAATATGAGTTTGTTGTATCACACAAGGCAAGTATTAAATATTTAAGATGTTACTTTATCACATTTGATGCTTATTAAGGAATTGAACATTACTGTTTTGTTGTGTCACACAAGGACGGTATTTTTCTCTTCACATATATGCAAGTGCTAGGTTGGACTTAACTTGGATAATTTTGATTCGGATGTGTCACACTTGATCAAAATAATCTAAGAGGCAAAATAAAAAGGAGTTACATAATGATATAATTGACAATAGTTGTCTACCTATTTATTTATATATCGTTTGTTGTGTCACACAAGGCTATATACATTGGAAATGAGATCTTTATTCTCACTAGCAAATCTTTAATTAGATTTGCCAAACTATATATATTGAGGGTAATATAGTTTGATGAAAATAGTGGGAGATACCAATTTAAATAAAGAGTTAATTTATTTTGGTAATTAATAAAATGAATGTATGCTAAAATATTGTTAAATTACAATTTCATTTATAGAATTTTATAATGTCTAAATTACTATCACTTTGGAGCATATTAGATGCTAATTAACCAGATCAAATTAAATGGACTAGTTAAGGAATCTGAGAATAGTTCTCAAAGCTGAAAAACTATCTTATGTCCTTAATATGCCTATCCCTGTAATGGTTGCAGACAATTCCTCTGAGGAAGAGATTGCTACTTTTAGAAAGTGGCAAGATGATGCACAGTTGGCTCAATGTATCATGCTCGCATCCATGAGTAACAAACTTTAGCGTCACATTGTAACTATGGATGCTCCTACTATACTCTTGCACCTTCAAGGAGTTGAATGGTTAGGAAAGTAGGACTATTAGATATCAGATATCTAAGAAGCTCTTCCGATCTAGAATGACCAATGGCACTGCAGTACAGACAAATATCCTTAAAATGATCAATTCGATTGAACAATTAGGACAACAGGGTTTTGTCATGGATGGAGAGTTGATCCAAGATTTGATCTTGCAATCACTTTCAGACTCTTTCTCATAATTTTTTGTGAATTTTCACATGAATAAGCTATATGTCAGCCTGCCTGAGTTGCTTAAATATGTTGAAAACTGTAGAGAGTCACTTTCCAACCAAGAAAGACAAAGTCTTACTGGTAGACGATTCTTCTAGGAAGCGGAAGATGTAATGTCCAGGAATTTTAAACCTTGTATTAATTTATTTTGATAAATAAAATTTATTTTATATAATTTTACGAATTTAATTGGGTCCATGTAAGAATTATTATTTGATTATATAATTATATGGTCCAATAATTTTCTTTGCCTTAAAGGGGCTCGCTAATAGTTGAATGAATTAATGAGTTAACCCTAATATTTGATTGGCAAGAAGATCGGGGAAGTAAATAAATAATTTTATCATTATCGGATTAAATAACTCGGATAAAGAATTATGGTTAAAATAAATATTTTAAATAATTAATTAATCGTTTTAGTTATTTAATTTAAATATTAGAAACATAAGGGTATTAATTTGATGGGTCACTTTTCTTCCATTTGGGCTGGACCCATTTTTCTTTTATTTCCGGATTGGGCCAAACCCATTCTTTTTTTTTCTTTTATTTTACTTCATATTGGGCCATTCCTTCTCCAATTCCTTCAGCCGGCCCAACTCCATTGGGTGAGCCCATTCCCAATTTCTTTCCAGGCGGGTCGATCCATTTCTAAATAAGTTGGGGAAAACCCAATTGGCATACCAATTTGGGGATTCAACCGAGCCAACCAAACTTTCACCCTCAAATCAGTAATAACCGAGCAAAAGAAATGGGGAGATCAGTCAAGAAAGAGGATCCAAAGCCCTAGCCCCCTAAATTAGATTCAATCAGGAAGAAGAAGAAGGCTAGCCGAACCTAGCGACTCCAACCCCTCAATCAATCGAACGAGTCAAACGAGAAACGGGAGAGAGAGGGCTGTCAATCGCCGACGACAGCAAGGGTTTGTCATGGGCAAGGACCGAACGGCCACCAACGGACCATGGGTTCCTGGTTTTCGGCGAAGTGACCGACGAGGCACATGACTCAAAGGCCAGCCGGCGAGTCACCATCGCTGCCCCCTTCCTACCGACGGTCAAAGGTGCGAACAAGTGGGGTAATACCCAGCAATTGGGTAAATTTCCTTCCTATAAATTGAGCCCCAAACCCTAAGCCCAAAGCTGCCGATTTTCCTTTGTTTTGTAAATTCAGATTAGAATAAATATATATATATATATATATATATAAGGTCGCAGCAAGGAGAGGAAACCAGGGGGAATTAGTCGGTGAATGTCCAGCTGGGTTTTGTACTGTGGAAGAAGAAGAAGAACGGCGGTTCGATCGGACCCAAGGTATATTAGTGAGCGACTGTGATAGTTTTCTTTAGGGGTTGTATAAATTTTTCTTATGAACTTGGAATTGTGTTGCCGACTGTGCTAGTATTGGTTATAATATACGTTGTTTCGGTTGTATTATGTTGTTCTTGTTTGGGTTTACAAGTCTGCTATTGTGTTGTGTTGGTTTATTGGACTTAGAAATCTGGTATTGTGATATTAATGATATTGGGAAGTATATTCTCTGTTGTTGGTGGAAGCAGTCGATGGTGTTGGTATACTATACATTGTTCTGGGTTTTTATTGTGTTAATTTCTGTTTGGTTTTGGTTTGGAAAATCTGGTATTATGTTGTTCCTGTTTGGGCTGTATTGAATCAGCTTCAGTTTAGTTAGGATGTCTAGCAGATGTTCGACATAATACCTAAATCAAACTTTGATTTTCTTTTGATATCATACTGTTAGGGGTAATTACTGAATTGGGAACCAGTGCTGTTAATTCCTTACTATGTTAAACTATTGCTTAAATTGGCTTGAATCAAGATTGGCAGGAGTTTGTGTATCTGTGTGATTTTGTGGCTGCTGTTAGTAGCAGGAGGAAATGAACGTATGATGGGTATCATCAGTAAAAATATGTAATAGTGCAGTAACTTTCAAATTGGTTGTGTAAATTATTGGGTTGCTCAAACAAACAATAAATTAGGGTTAACAATTAATTAAACATTATTAATGGTAATTGGATGTAATACTACCGGATTAATTATTAGTCATTATTTGAAGTAATAATGCACTAATTATTCATTAAACCTTAAATAATAAATATTTAATTATTATTTAAATAATATTAAATAATAAATAAGTATGAATAAAATTAATAAATTAATTATTTAGTATTTATCGATAAGTAATAAATAAAGATAATAAATATTTAATTATTATTTAATAATAATTAAGTATGAATAAAGTTAATCAATTAATTATTTATCACTAAGTAATAAATAAAGATAATAAGTATTTAATTATTATTTAATTAATATTAAATGAAGTTGATAAAGTAATTATTTATTATTTATCAAATAAAGATACTAAATAAGTATGGATAACGTTATTTATCAATAAACAATAAACATTTATCATTTAGTATTAGATAATAATTAAGTGTGAATAAAAGTAATAAAGTAATTATTTGTTAATAATAAATGAAGATAATAAGTATTTAAGAAATATTTATTGTGTAACATTACATAATAAATAAAGATACGAAATATCTAATTATTATTAATAATAATTAGGTATGAATACGTTAATAAGGATAACAATCACTTAATCATTAATGAAATAATGATTAAGTATGAGTGAGATTAATAAGTTAATTATTTATTTTGGCCTTAATAAATAAGAATGATAAATACTTAAGGAGTATTTAAGTAATATTAAATAATAATTAAGTGTGTGTAGAATTTATACATTAAGTATTTAATTAATGTGAGTAAGGAGCAAGAATAATAATTACTCAATTTCCCTTAAGGGTGAATAGTAATAAAATTTAATAAGTAATCGACTAATATCTAGTTGCTATTAAACCATAATAAATTTATTATTTATTTTCATAAATAATAAATAAGGATTATTAACCCATAGTTAGAGACTAATAAGGGAAATAGTTGAGTACTCAAATGATAAGTAACCATGAGTAACTATTATTTATTTTAAATAATAGCTAGAGGCCATTAAATTAATTTTTGTTTAGCTAATGATTAGATAGTAATTAAATGTAATTGGTAAATTGTTTATCTGCCAAATAAATGGTATAGTAAGGTGTGCCAATATACAACTATGCCATATTAATTGATAAATCGACTTTATCCAATGATAGGTCACTCAAGATCAATTAATTAAAGCTAAATTTTATCTGTAGCTGAGCAAACAGGCAAGTTCTATCTTACTCAACTTTTACATTGAGCAAGTTCCTAAACCTTATGCATTATTTTTAATTCGTGCAAAAAGGTATATATTATTGCAAGTTATTCTTTAAGCTTGAATCTTATCCCCAAGCATGCCTTAAGTGGTCTAATTACTTTCAAAATTATTCCACATCTATGTATTCATTGACATTCGCACACGTGCATTTAAATTCGTATATTTATTAAAGTTTCGAAATTATGAACTATTCATGATTAAGCCTGACCCTTGTTCGGTCATGCAAGTATGTGAGAATTTATAAAAGCTATCCGAACCAATCGATGATAAGGATTCTTAGACTGTATGAACACCCCTTTTATTATAGGGGAGTACCCCAGGTACCGTATATAAGGTACAAATAGCAGAGTTAAATGTTATGCATACACATAGCGTACGCGAGGCTGATCCCCTCAAGTACTTATTCTGTAGCCAGTAACCAGAGGGTCAACTAGCTATTGACTCCTTTGAAAGTTATTGTTCAAAGTCTACTTGACTATCAATTGTTCTAAAAGCATTTTATTGTTATTGCTTCTGATAATTCTATTGTTGAGATCTCTTTCTATATCCCTTTCATCATGATATATCCTTATTGTTGTACTTTAAACTTGCTGAGCAAACTTGTTGCTCATCCTTGCTATATCATGACTTCATTGCAGCTAAACCCGAGACGTCAGGGAAGAACAAAGGGAAAGAAAAGATGAAGTGATAGACTTCATGTAGCAGATTTTAAATTTATGTGTAGTTAATCACTGTTAATGTAATTTAAACCCTGTTTGTTATTTAGGGTATAGATTTGTGTATGGGTTTAAGGTTATTGTATTCTGGGACTAGTAACACCTTTCTAATGAACAATATATGTTTATTTTCCGCATTTTAGTCAATGTATGTTGTTGGAGGTGAATGATGTATTAGATCGTGATGACCGGATCCGGGTATTTGGAGACCCGAATTTGGGGGCGTCACAGAAGAGGGTTAAAAGATCTTTTGAAAAGAAGAACAATTCAAAGAAGGTATAAGAAAAGGCAAAAACAAAGGACAATGAGAACAAAATTGATGCAGATAGCAAAGGAGTTTGCTTCCACTGCAATAAGCTTGGACACTGGAAAGAAACTGTAAGGAGTATCTTGCAGAGGCTAACCAGAAGAAGCTTAGTGAAGCTTCGGTTACAGATATAGGTTTGTTCATGATTGAAATAAATCTTTTTGTAAGTCAAGGTTCTACTTGGGTATTGGATACCGGCTATAGTTCTCACATATGCAATCTGATGAGTAGATTTTATATCTATTAATTGGGTATATTTGACTTGAGTATTTTACTTTTCTTAAGAGTTTTTAGTAGTACTCTAGTGCATTTTAATAGTTTTTGTGAATAATTGATTTCAGCCTGTGATTGTGTAAATAATGGATATTTTTGCAAGTTTAGTCTGGATTTGTTGCTACAGGTGATGATTATTGTTTGGCGAAAGTTAAACAGGCGAATAAGTTTTAGTAGCTGCAATTCATGAGGAAGATTGGCTAAAATAGATGAACAAAGGAGAATTAGAGAAGGCTAGGGTTTTGGAGCCGCGACATTCAAAGGAGAAGCCGTGGCACGCGGATAAACGATTAGAAGCCGTGGTGCATGAATCAAGAGCCGCGGCGCATAATTACAAAGGGCAGAAGCCGCGACGCATTAACCTAAGAGTTGCGTCGCTTGGACGCGGAAGGCGCACGCGCGGAGCTACGCGCCCGATTGATTTGTTTCCTTTGGCTGAAGATTTGATTTTATTTGCACTTATCATTTACGGGTTGGATCTTATCAGTAGTTAGTAATAGACTAATAAGTAGGGTTTATTATTATTCATTGAGGGAGAAAAAAGAGAGATTAGACAGAGTACATAGAAATATAAGGGTTTCATCAGACTTTATTCCAGAGAAGACTTGGAGCTTAGGAGGAAGACCAGATTCGATAGAGTTTATTTCTTCTCTCTTATTTCTTCATTTTGTAATCAAGAATGAGTTCTGATAAATCATTAATATTATTTATTTTCATTATGAACTAATTCTTTTCGTTAAGGATTCAATAGAACCCGATGATGATTTTATTTAATATTTATTAGTTCTTCTATTTAAGTTGATGTTGATTGAATTGTTTATTATAACTTGTTTTAATTGTATAATTTCCTGATCAACAATTATTAGATGGACTTAGATGATATTTGACAATGGAATCTAGGTTGAGATCTGGTTATAATAACTTGTGATTAGTAATTTCTTCGGTAATAAGAATTACTGATTGAATGCTGATTTTGTGGACGGGATAAAAATATACCTGAATGCCTCAAGCAACTATTGGAAAATGATTCTTAATGAATCTGTTATTATTGTTTTTCATAGAAATATAGGGGAATTAATAGTAATAGGTATGCTTTATAATTTATCTGAAAGGTGGTTATAATAATTATTAGTGATTTTCCTTTGACAATTCTAATTAATCAATTGAATAGAAGAATAATAGTATTACTTAAATGAATCATCGGAGGAAATTGATTCCTTAACCTCTTTATTTTTTGATTTAATATTTCAGAAGTTAATTATTTAGTTAGTTCACTCAGTTGATATCGAAATTATCTAGATTAAATTAATTGATGAATAATTAGTGTTTAGAATTAGTTAGGTTATAATTCGCTTCTCGTGGGTTCGACACTCTACTTTCACTTTATTACTTGATTGACTGTGTATACTTGCACGTAAAAATTGCTAGTATAGAAATAGTACATCAAGTTTTTGGCACCGTTGCCGAGGAGCAATTGATAGCTTAATTTTTTTATATTAATTTTCATCATTTAGTTTTAATTTAGAATTTTGTTACGGATTTATAAATTTGGTCTCTATTCACAGGTAGCTTTGTATGAAAACTAGGCGAAAGACGAAAGAATTACTGCCGTTTGAGGACGAGATTGATAGAACGCTTCGAAGAATACGACAGTTTTGCAAAGAAATACTTAAGCAACAAGCTATGGCTGCGGAAGAAGCACCAAAATCACTTAAGGTCTATGCAATGCCGCAAGTTACTGAAATTCATTCAAGCATTAAGAGGCCAGCAATTCAGGCCAATATTTTTGAAATCAAACCTGATACGATTCAGATGGTGCAGAATTCAATTCAATTTGGGGGCATGCCAAATGATGATCCGAACGATTACCTTGTAAGTTTCTTGGAGATATGCGATACATTCAAATACAAGGATGTGACTGACGACGTAGTGAGACTTAAGCTCTTTCCTTTCACACTTCGTGATAAGGAAAATAGTTGGTTACATTCGTTACCAGCAGGGTCAATCACTACTTGGGATGACTTAGCTTAGAAATTTTTAGCTAAATTCTTTCCCTCAGCAAAGACAGCAAAGATGAGAAATGAGATTACATCTTTCACACAACTAGATTTTGAATCATTGTATGAAGCATGGGAACGATTCAAGGAAATGATAAGAAGATGTCCACATCATGGACTTTCGAAGTGGTTGCAAGTACAAACTTTTTACAATGGGTTATTTAATACAACACGCACTTGTATTGATGCAGCTGCCGGAGGAGCCTTAATGGGTAAGAGTTTTGAAGAAGCATATGAATTATTGGAGACAATGGCTGCAAACAATTAACAGTGGCTAACTGCGCGAATGACTCAACCAAGGACTGTAGGAAAATTGAGGTAGATGCAGTGACAGCTCTGGCTGCACAAATGCTAAATGTGTCGAAAAAGGTTGATGCAATGGGAACACAATCAGTGCAATAGATAACTGCAGTCTGTGAATTACGTGCAGGGAATCATCATACAAATCAGTGTGCAATCAATACTGAATCAGTGAATTTTATAGGAAACAAGCAGGGTGCGTATTCTAACACCTACAATCCGGGGTGGAGAAATCATCCAAACTTTTCTTGGAGCAACAATCAGAATCAATCATCAGCCCCAAGACAGTTCCATCCCCTAGGATTCCAAGGTCAAGCAAACCTATGACAACTCGAAAATTTATAAGATTTATTTATAAGATCTTGAATGATTAAATTAAAGGTTAAAGAATAAAACCTAGATGAGAATTTGAGGACTTATTTAAAAATTTTAAGAAAAACCTATATGGTTTACTCTTTGAAAGAGAATAGAGAAAATATGGTTTATAAAATTCTAAAACCCTAGAAATGAATTTATATTATGAAGCGAAATTATTAGTTTAAGTATGCAAAAATATTGTATACTTTAAATAAAGGATATTAAAATAAATTCTAGCATTGAATTATTTTAATAAAGAGAGAATATTATTTTAATTATAATATCTCATTTATTGAATAAATTTCTATTTGTATGAAAATATAAGTGAATATGTGTTATGTGAATTAAATAAGCTAGTTAATTTATTTTAAGTAAGCAAAGGAATGGAAAGGAAAGCTATGTAACATATTTATAAATAATATAAATATGAGGAGCTAATAAACTTAAGTGTTATATTAATAGTCCAAGTAGTAAATAAATACTAGTGGACTAGTCCAATTGGTTAAATAACCAAACCCACTCATTTAATTGACTATGGACTTGGATAATTAATATGTAAACTTACTAACTTAGCCCAATTGGAATGTTTAACAAAAGATTTAATAAACTAGTGGCCCAAGTGATGATTTAATAATGTTTGAATACTAGTGTCCCAAACCATTTTTAAATAAAAGTCCAATTAATGACATATTTAGTGTAAACTTTCTAGTAAGTTAATTATTCTAATAATGAAAGAGAATTAAAGAAAGTTTGGTAGCCTAATATTATAAATTAGGCATTAGAATTAAATAACCTAAAGGGTTATTTTTATTTAGTGGTCTTAATATTTTAATTATATACTAATGACCTAATCTAAGAGATTTATTTTATTATCTCAATTAGTTTGTGTGATTATGTGAGTAAATGAATATGAATATTAAGTGTTTGTTTATATTTGTTTCTTATATAAACAAATAAAAAAAAGTCTTGTAACCTAATCATTATATATTAGGTATAAAAATTTAATAACTTAAGGGTTATTGCATGGGAGACTAATAGTATTTAAAATAAATACAAATCCTAAGAGATTTATTTTATATATCTCAACTAATTAATTTTATAACCTAATTAAAATAAGTCTAATTTGGTTAAGAAATTAAATGTACATGAGTAAAGATTTAAATTACGAAGGAGGGAAATGGAAACCCTAATTAAATAATTAGGGTAGAACAATATTAAAAGTATTGGACCTAATTTAATTTCATGACCTAAATGAAGTAATTAGAGAGCCCAAACACTTAAATGAATGCCCCAAAATTTAACCCAATTAAGGAAGTGCATTAAGGTCATTTGTGGGGCTTAATAATACAATTAAAATAAATCACAAATTAGGCAAAAGAAAGGGTAGCATACGGATGGGAAAGGAGGGGGTATAAGCACATGTGAAATTTTCAAGTTTGTACCAACAAGCTTAGGTGTCACCATTTTATTGGGTCTCCAAGATTGCAATCTAGATAAAGAGATAAGATAAAATAAGATAAGATAAGAGAGAGAATATATGTTGGAAGATTAGGAATAGATATACAACTTATATCTATACATATTGTCTAAAACAAAAGTTTAGTTCCTTTATCCTAAAAAGCTAAGAGAGAGAAAATAATAGAAAGAAGAGAAAGGGAGAGAGAATCCGTGGGTTTGAGAGGAAGAAGAGGAGGGAGAGAGCTCATGCTACCAAGCTCACTAACCATCTTGGAAGAAGAAGAATAGCACAAAGGAAAATGTATAAAAGTTCTAAAAACCCTAGAAACCTTAACCTTGCTTTTCTTTTAATTTTTATGGTAGAAAAGTTATCATCAAGATGTTTATGTTTAGAATCATACTAAATATGTTTATGTATGATGTCTTGTGTTTGATTGTGCTCAACTTGGGTATTTGTGTTGATTGGTTAAAAAGAAAAAGAAAAGAAAACTAGTTCGTTCTAGAAAGGGTTAGAAAACCCTAATTTTCTTTCACTTTAATTAGTTACGATATGAAATATATTCACTTATTTTGTGATCCGTCAAAGAGGAGAGTTATATATGTAAGTTAAGTGTTAAAATCAAGTGGTAGAACTCAAAAATAATAAATTTCCAAGCCGTGGTGACTGTTTTGGTAAAAACAGTCCAGGTGGTTCAAAGGGGAAAAAGGGCTGCTACATAAATTTTTTAAAAAGATTTGGAGTGATAATATGGGATGTTATGTGAGTCCTGTAAAAATTTGAGAATTTTTGGCCTTGTAGAATGAAAGTTATTGATTTTATGGTGAAGGACCTCAAATCGGGAAACGGGACCAAAACTCGCTGACCCCTAGCTTACGTGCACTGTTATGACCCCTTAGTAAGTGCAATAAATTCAGGCCTTTTTTCCACTGAAAATATATGGATTAGGTAGCTCCTAGCCAAAGATCGCTGCATTTCGACTTGTAATGAAGAATCTACGGCTAAAATAAAAACGTAGAGTTTTCCGACAAAAATAGCTATAACTGGAGTTATATAAATCCAATGACCACGAAATTTTAACTGGGAGTACTTGTTAATATGTATAAGATTCTATCAAAAATTTGGAATCATCGGAGTTGTGCAAGATAGTGATCATTTTTCTTAGTTTCGAAAGTTAAAACGGACGTTTGAAAAATGTTAAAGGAAATTGAAAACTTTCATAAGGAAAGTATTTTTGAGTATGGAATATATGTTCATATGTGTGGAAAGACTTGAAGAAAATAAAAATCGATGATTAAAAGAGGTTAAGTCATTTTAAGAATGCAGCTTTCAATCCGGTTTGCTGTATTCATATTTCGGCTTGCTGAATTGATTAAATTCGGCTTGCTGAATTGGTGAATATAGTTTGCTAAATTAATGGATCCGATTTGCTGAATTAGTGAATCTAGATTGTTGAATTGTAGGATAGTTTGAATCCAGGTTAATGGATTGGATGCTGGTTTAAATCCAGGCTGCTGGATTGGTATGTTGGATAATCCAACTTGCTGGTTTAGGTATTCAGGCTTAATGGATTAAAAAGAAAACTTATAAAATGAAAGACTTAGTTTTAAGTCATAAGATTTATGATAAAGTAGTAGTACAATTGTGTTATGTAATAGTTGATATATAGTAGCTGGGCTAAACAATTCCATTAGGGAGCGGAGGTATATACGAACTAGCAACCGATCTAACTCACTGTGAAAACAGTGTAGACGAGACGAAAACTAGTTTGTTGGTTGTTTGTGGGAAACCACTCAGCATACTATATTGAACACTGTTAAAGACTCGATGTGTACTAGCTTTAGAATTATGAATGCGTATGGTGCTAAGTGTTAGGTTTGTATATAACACAAGCATGCAATCAAATTACATAAATAGAGCGGAAGCATGATAAAACGGATTTTAAAATTTTAATATAAACCATCACCGTGATCTATCCTTGTGTTCAATTATCAATTAAACGAAAGAGAAAGAGAATAAGAATTATACCCTCGTAGATCAAAGCTTCCTCGGGTACAAGTTTAACTCCTAGTCCTTCGTGTTCTCCTCGAATTCCACCGATGAGATTCCTTCCTTTGATCAACGTTAGCCCCCCAAGTGTTTGGCCTCTAGAGGTGATCCACCAAGGAAGAATAGGTATTCAAGAAGTTGGGTATTGGCAAAACCCTAGTTTCTATCTCTATAGAAATTGAAAGTACTCTCCACAATCTAATGCAAGAGTGTGTAACCCTAATCTATGATAAGACTCCTCTTATTTATAGATGTAGGAATAACCCTTCCCTAAACTATTTAGGTTTAGGGTTTCTATTATAATTAAACTCCTTTAATTAATTATGCTCCTAATCCAATTAGAAATTCATGAAAGAGTACTTCTATTAATTAATTCCCAATCCCTATTAGGAATTAAATAATAGTAATAGTAATAATAATAATAAGACTCCTCTTATTAATTTATATCTAATATTTCCAAAATATTAAATAATAAATATTAAGCTATTTAATTTATTCTATCTCTATAGATTAAATTAAATACACTTAATTTATTATTACAATTATGCCATTTACTTCTTAAATAAATATTTTTCTTTTGCGGTGTGACCCTTTAGGTTCTCCATATTAAACCGGTTGTGAATAAATCAATTAGAACAATTCTAATCTTATTTAAATAAATAAATAAAACTATTTAATTCATTTAAATAAATAATATTTATTCTACAATAAGGGTAAGCCCCCTTAGCGATCAACGACTTTCCAGATAATATAGATTTCAACATTAATCACAAAAGAACCTTTCAGTGAATAGTTACCATACAATTCAATCCTTCTACCATATAATGTCCCAATTAAATCTAAGCCATGGAATTACTGTCAAGTCTTATTTTATTTAATTATATGTATTTCGATTCCCAAATGCACAACTCTAAATAATGCAAATTAGAAACTCCTTTCTAATTTCATTCTGCCTTGGCCAAGGACTACTGCGTTGTTATTCATCGAATCACATAGGACATTCACATCTTTTACTAGACGTGGTAGATTCTTTGTTGATCATTCACCTATCTCCATGCACAACTTATTATACCCAATTATACCCTTTGATATACCCCAAAGGTCTTAAGGGACATGTCAAAGTATAACTCATCATACACAAGGTACTATGATGATCTCAAGTCCAAGGATCACTTGTACTACTATCACTATAGGAATTCCTATTGACAGGCGAGTAAAACTCCATTAGGTATTCCTTAGCAAGCCACATTCAGTGAACTTATTCTCTAATAAACACCTACATACTTGCTTTAATGTCTCCACAGAAATGATTATGAGATCAATCATCCTCTTTCTAAGAGCAAGCAATATATGTACTAATCTATCCGGATTCACTAATCCCCTTTTTAGTAATCCAATGATTAGGAACAATTTTAGTTTGTGAGCTATCTAGAATTTAGATCTCATTAGCATGATCATCATCATGATTCTAAAAGCATTGCTCAAAACTATGGGTTTATCACATTTAATATAACAGCACTATGTAGATAATATAAAATGCCTTTTAAGAAAATCAATTCTTTTATTAATAAATGAATAAGATTACAAAGTATATGCTACATCATATCAAATATGATTGGCTTGTGTGCATACTACTTTCAATCTCCCACTTGCACTAAAGCCAATCGCCATGGTATCTAATACCCATCTTCTCTAAGTGACGATCAAACTGCTGTTGTGTTAAAGCTTTAGTAAATGGATCTGCAATGTTGTTTTGAGAGTCCACACGCTCCAGGGTGACATATCCTCTTTCAATGATCTCTCTAATCAAATGAAACCGCTGGAACACGTGTTTGGATTTCTGATGAGACCTGGGTTCCTTAGCCTGCGCAACAGCTCCGTTATTGTCACAGAATAAAGGTACGGCTCCTCTAATGCTAGGAACCACTCCGAGTTCACACAACTGGACTTCTTCATCCAAATAGCTTCCTTTGCAACTTCACTTGTAGCTATGTACTCTGCCTCTGTCACTGAATCAACAACTATTTGCTGCTTGGAACTTTTCCAACTCACTACGCCACCGTTTAAGGTAAACACGTACCCTGAAACGGATTTACTGTCATCTTGGTCCATTTGAAAACTTGAGTCTGTATAGCCCTCTAGTTTCAATTCAGACCCACCGTAGACTAGAAATACATCTTTAGTTCTTCTCAAGTACTTTAGGATGTTTTTCACTGCCTTCCAGTGCTCTTCTCCTGGATTCGACTGATATCTGCTTGTTACACTAAGTGCATGAGCGACATCTGGTCTAGTACATATCATACCGCACATGATAGATCCTATTGCGGAAGCATAAGGAATCTTACTCATACGGTCTCTCTCCTCAGGTGTCTTTGGGGCCTGTTTCTTGGAGAGATGTATTCCATGACTCATCGGCATGAGACCTCTCTTGGAATCTTCCATGCTAAACTTCTTTAGCATCGAGTCAATGTACTTTCCTTGGGTCAAGCCCAACATCCTTTTAGATCTATCTCTATAGATCTTTATCCCCAAAATATAGGATGCCTCACCCAAGTCCTTCATGGAAAAGTTCTTAGATAACCAAATTTTGATCCACTGTAGCACAGGAACATCATTCCCTATCAGTAATATATCATCAACATATAATATAAGGAATGATACAACGCTCCCACTAACCTTCTTGTACACACAAGGCTCATCCTCGTTTTTGATAAAATCAAACCTTTTGATTATCTCATCAAAATGGATGTTCCACCTTCGAGAAGCTTGCTTCAATCCATAAATGGATCGTTGTAGCTTACAGACTTGGTTTGTTCCAACCGTTGAAACAAAACCCTCTAGCTGTATTATATATACATTCTCCTCAAGCTCTCCATTGAGGAAGGCCGTTTTCACGTCCATTTGCCAGATCTCATAGTCATAATAAGCTGCAATTGCAAGCAAAATCCGAATGGACTTGAGCATAGCTACTGGTGAGAAGGTTTCATCATAGTCAACTCCTTGTCTTTGTTTGAAACCTTTTGCAACTAGTCAGGCCTTATAGGTCTCTACCTTGCCATCTGCTCCAGTCTTTCTCTTAAAGACCCATTTACACCCAATATGCTTAATGCCCTCAGGTGGTGAAACCAAAGTCCATACTTGGTTTTCATACATGGAGTCCATCTCGGATTTCATGGCTTCTAGCCATTTCTCTGATTCTTCACTACTCATAGCCTCTTCGTAAGTCAATGGATCATCATCATTTATGATGCGTACCTCATCATCATCCTCTATGATGAATCCATACCTATCAGGTATCTTCGGTACTCTTCCAGATTTACGAATAGGTAGTGGTACAGTAGGTTCTTCTACTTGGTCAGGTACCTGACTTTGATCCGTAGTGTTTTGTGGTTCTTGAACTTCTTCAAGAATTATCTTACTCCTACTAACCCCTTCAAGGATAAACTCCTTTTCCAAGAAGGCAGCGTGTTTCGCAACAAACACCTTTTGATCATTGGGATGATAGAAATAATATCCTACAGTTTCTTTAGGGTATCCCACAAATATACACATATCGGATCTAGTCTTTAGCTTATCATGCTCAAACCTTTTGACATAAGCTGGACAACCCCAAGTCTTAACATACTTACGATTTGGTTTCCTCCCTGTCCATATCTCATATGGGGTCTTTGGGACGGATTTGGTAGGTACCTTTTTAAGTAGGTATGCAGCCGATTCTAGGGCATAACCCCAGAAGGATACTGGAAGGTCGGTAAAACTCATCATGGAACGAACCATGTCCAACAATGTTCGATTTCTCCTTTCAGATACACCATTCAACTGTGGCGTTCCTGGCGGAGTCCATTGTGAGATTATACCATTTTCTTTGAGACAATTGAGAAACTCATTGGTCAAGTATTCCCCTCCTCGATCTGATCAAAGAATCTTAATACTCTTACCAGTTTGCTTCTCTACTTCACTTCTGAATTCTTTGAACTTTTCAAACGATTCAGATTTATATTTCATTAAATACACATATCCAAATCTAGAATGATCATCAGTGAAAGTAATAAAATAAGAATACCCTCCTCGTGCATTCGTTGTCATAGGTCCACATACGTCTGTGTGTACCAACGCTAACAACTCTGTAACTCTTTCTCCTTTTCCAGTAAAAGGAGATTTAGTCATTTTACCCATGAGACAAGATTCACAAGTTGGATATGATTCGTAATCAGATAGCTCTAAAAGCCCATCTTTATGCAACTTGGATAATCTTGTTTCATTGATATGACCGAGTCTACAGTGCCACATAAAGGTATAATTAACATCATCTCTTTTTCTTTTCTTAGTTTGTTCAATTTGAAGTATATTTTCATGCAAGTCAAGTATGTAAAGTCCATTCAGTAGGTTCCCAACACCATATAAAACATTTTTATTATAAATAGAACAATTGTTGTTCTTTATTATAATATCAAAACCATCCATATCCAATACAGAAATTGAAATAATGTTTCTAATGAGTGTCGGAACATAATAACAATTATTTAAACTAATGAACTTGCCCGAAGGTAGTGCTAAACAATAAGTCCTTACAGCTAATGCAACAACCTTTGCTCCATTTCCCACTCACAGGACGACTTCATCCTTGTTCAGCTTTCTACTTCTGCTTAGTCCCTGCATATTATTACATATGTGAGAACTACAACCGGTATCCAATACCTAAGTAGAATTTTGACTTTCAGAAAAATTAATTTCAATCATGAACAAACCTAGATCGGAAGTCGAAGCTTCTCCAAGATTCTTTTGGCCCGCAAGATACTCCTTGCAGTTCCTCTTCCAGTGTCCCGACTTATTGCAATGGTAGCAAATTCCTTTACTATCTGGATCAGGTTTCTTTTTATCCTTTCTCTTCGCCTTTCCCTTAGCCTTCTTGTTTTTCTTCTTTTCAGAAGATACCTTGGGCCTCTTCCTTTTCTTAGAAGAATCATCCACTAGTAAGACTTGGTTCTTGTTGGATGAGAAGTGACCTTCAGCAGTTTTCAACATGTTAAGTAACTCAGGCAAGCTGACGTCCAACTTATTTATGTGAAAATTCACAACAAATTGTGAGAAGGTGTCCCGGAGTGACTGCAAGATCAAATCTTGACTTAACTCCCCATCCATCACGAACCCAAGCTGTCCAAGTTGTTTAATCAAATTGATCATCTTAAGGACATGAGTCTCAACAGCAGTGCCCTCGGTCATACAAGATCGGAAGAGCTCCTTAGATATCTAATATCTAGCAGTCCTACTTTGCTCACTATATAACTCTTTGAGGTGCAGCAATATAGTAGGAGCATCCATAGTTTCATGCTGAGGCTGAAGCTCGTTACTCATGGATGCGAGCATGATGCATTGAGCCAAGATTGCATCATCTTGCCACTTTCTGAAAGTAGCAATCTCTTCCTTAGAGGCTGTTTCTGCAACATTTGCAGGGACTAGCGAATTTAGGACATAAGAAATCTTTTCAACAGTGAGAACAATTCTCAGATTCCTTAACCAGTCCATGTAATTCGGTCCGATCAGTTTGTTAGCATCAAGTATGCTACGCAGTGATAGTGAGTTTGACATTTTTAAATTCTGCATGTGAAATAGACAATATTTTAGCATACATTTATTTAATTAATTACCAAAATAAATTAGGTCTTTATTTTAAATTGGTATCTCTCACTTTTTAGTCAAACTATATTACCCTCAATATATAGTTCGACAAATCTAATTAAAAATTTGCTAGTGAGAATAAGGATCCCATTTCAAATGTATATAGCCTTGTGTGACACAACAAACTATATATAAATAAATAGGTAGACAACTATTGTCAATTACATCACTATGTAACTCCTTGTATTTTGCCTCTTAGATTATTTTGATCAAGTGTGACACATCCGAATCAAAATTATCTAAGTTAAGTCCAACTTAGCACTTCCATATATTCGAAAGAAAAATACTGTCCTTGTGTGACACAATAAAACAACATCGTTCAGTCTATTTATAAGCATCAAATGTGATAAAGCAACATCTTAAATATTTAATACTTGCCTTGTGTGACACAACAAACTCATATTAAATATTTAATACTCTATTGCTTTATCATGCTAGAAGGCGACGTTCGATATTCCTAATATCTTTGAACGCTTAGGACTTAATATTATTTCTTTGAGGGGTTTATTATTATTAGTCTCATCTTGTTTAGCGCGCATGCACACACACACACACACACACACATATATATATATATAGTAATCATGCACATATAGAATACTATATTCTACTCGGATTGATTATGGACTTTTATTCTAGTTTGGTTCACTAGAGCCACCAAGTGAACCAAAAAGTCAAACCTAGGGTGCAAGAATAAAATTTAAATATAACTATTACATTTAAACCCGAGCTCTATTACAAACGGGTCTTCATGCGCTCCTTGCTCCTTTGTCTCTAATTCTTCAAAATTAATTCTACCTAGTCCTATTACAGAAACTATTTACAATAAATAGAAACCTTGATCAGCAGTCAAGAGGAAGTACATAAGAGGGAGATAGAATTTACATTCAAAAAAAGTTAGAGAAGACGAGGTACGCAGACCCCATTTATAAAAACCCATACATTCAAGCATCCTCTAAAATAAATCCAATCACACATTGGTCAATAGTCTATCATCAATCCCTATTTATTATCATACATATCTCTATATGTATCAATAAATAACATTCATCATATGAATAATAAAACCATTCCATATATGCATTGATATCAATTAATGGGCAAAAGTTTTGCTAATATTTAGTTTTGAAACAAAATAAACTCTTTTATTTTAATCAAAAACCAAATCCAAATTAAACTCCTTTAATTTTAGCAATCTGAAATTCTACTCCAGATAAAATAAACATCTTTATTTTAAACTTTTATCAATTAAATAAACCATTTATGTTAATTGAGAAAAACAAAATTTTTTCAAAGTCTGCACACCGGCGTGGCCGCGCTCCAAATTGAACTAGGAGCGGTGCGGCCGCACTGCACCCCCAGAAACGTTTTCTGGGTTCGGGCGCGGCCGCGCTCCAGAATGAACTGGAAGCGGTGCGGCCGCGCCGCGACGCAGAATCAGAAAAATTTCTTCAGCCCTAAATCCGATCGTATCGCATATCAATTCATACATGGAATCATCAAAATCAATAATTAACACAAGGATTAGGCTTTGATACCACTGTTAGGTTTGTATATAACGCAAGCATGCAATCAAATTACATAAATAGAGCGGAAGCGTGATAAAATGGATTTTAAAATTTTAATACAAACCATCACCATGATCTATCCTTGTGTTCAATTATCAATTAAACGAAAGAGAAAGAGAATAAGAATTATACCCTCGTAGATCAAAGCTTCCTCGGGTACAAGTTCAACTCCTAGTCCTTCGTGTTCTCCTCGAATTTTACCGATGAGATTCCTTCCTTTAATCAACGTTAGCCACCCAAGTGTTTGGCCTCTAGAGGTGATCCACCAAGGAAGAATAGGTATTCAAGAAGTTGGGTATTGGCAAAACCCTAGTTTCTATCTCTATAAAAATTGATAGTACTCTCCACAATCTAATGCAAGAGTGTTGATGAGTGAGTTTTATACCTACGAATCAGGTCTTGTTAGACTTAATTATTGCGGTCTTTAAGTATTTTGAGTATTGTTTTAGTATTGTTTTATTCGTTTTTATGTTTGTTTATTGTAGGATGGAGCTGGAGGGGCAAAAGAGTCAATTTAGAGCTTAAAGGATTAAAATTTGACCTGATGGCATTTTTGTAAATACTGGGACATGATCTAGCGCCTAGTGCGCTAGGAATTACACTAAGGTAGCGCTAGAGGCGCTAGTGCACGATTTTTGCTGGTGATGTGCGGCTGGATGAGAGAAAAAGAAGCCAATAGGGAAGAGGATTCAAGTTTTTTTTATCAGTTAGAAGGAGAGAAGGAGACTTGGAGAAGGAATTATTAGACTTTTATTCATTCTTCTTCTATTTCTCAAGAGAGTTTTGCCAATTTTATTGGGGGATTATTATCGTTTGATTGCTGGATTTTGATGTGGGTTTAAGCTTTACTCTGGATTATATTCAACAACTGGGTTTGATTGTTCTACTCTTTCATTATTCAATTGTTTGCTTATTTTCCATGTGTTGTTTTGATCTCATAATGGCTTTTGGTTCAGTCATGAACTAATCTCCATTATGGGATTCTAACGGATTTTAATATGTAGTCTAGTTATAAACTTGAGTGTTGGATTGTTTTGCATATCCTAAGAAATCTCTATCATGGTTGTTTTGCATGTATGAATGCTTGATCACCATTCGATTTCAGTGCTTGTATGGAATTGAAAAATAACATATGAGTATGGATTATAATCATGATAGCTTGCGAATATGAGGCTTAATTGGATAGCTTAATATTTTGTGAATCAGATAGAAATATACTGTTTCACCGTAAGAGTCAAAATAAGGGCTTGTGCTTTAAATCAGTATAATGACAATTTCATATAGAAATATAGTGATTTTGGTTATAGTGGTGATTACATGGTGTCTATTGATTATGGATATTATGTAAGTAAGTCATAATACATTGACAAATGGTTATGTCTATATCAGTGTCCTTGGCTACTTTTCTGTGATATGTGAACTTTCTAACATGATGGTGGTAATTGGATGAACTATTAAATGAAGTTAGAATCCCATTAATTCCAATTTGATATATTACATTATTATTTGCATTTTTAGTTGTTAATTTGTTTAGAATTAATTTTGACACCATAATCAAGTCTATTAGTTTAGGCAAATAAATATAGTGATATAACTGATGCATAGTGATTTAGTTTAGCACTTTCTCTGTGGGACGATACTCTACTTCCTCTGTATTACTTGTTGACACATGTATGCTTGCATGAGTTAGAGCTCTTTTACTAAAGATTAAAAAAGAGGCAACAAGTATGTAACCCTAATCTATGATAAGACTCCTCTTATTTATAGATGTAGGAATAACCCTTCCCTAAACTATTTAGGTTTAGGGTTTCTATTATAATTAAACTCCTTTAATTAATTATGCTCCTAATCCAATTAGGAATTCATGTGAGAGTACTTCTATTAATTAATTCCCAATCCCTATTAAGAATTAAATAATAGTAATAGTAATAATAATAATAAGACTCCTCTTATTAATTTATATCTAATATTTTCAAAATATTAAATAATAAATATTAAGCTATTTAATTTATTCTATCTTCATAGATTAAATTAAATACACTTAATTTATTATTACAATTATGTCATTTACTTCTTAAATAAATATTTTTCTTTTGCGGTGTGACCCTTTAGGTTCTCCATATTAAACCGGTTGTGAATAAATCAATTAGAACAATTCTAATCTTATTTAAATAAATAAATAAAACTATTTAATTCATTTAAATAAATAATATTTATTCTACAATAAGGGTAAGCCTCCTTAGCGATCAATGACTTTCCAGATAATATAGATTTCAACATTAATCACAAAAGAACCTTTCACTGAATAGTTATCGTACAATTCAATCCTTCTACCATACAATGTCCCAATTAAATATAAGACATGGAATTACTGTCAAGTCTTATTTTATTTAATTATATGTATTTCGATTCCCAAATGCACAACTCTAAATAATGCAAATTAGAAACTCCTTTCTAATTTCATTCTGCCTTGGCCAAGGACTACTGAGTTGTTATTCATCGAATCACATAGGACATTCACATCTTTTACTAGACGTGGTAGATTCTTTGTTGATCATTCACCTATCTCCATGCACAACTTATTATACCCAATTATACCCTTTGATATACCCCAAAGGTCTTAAGGGACATGTCAAAGTATAACTGACCATACACAAGATACTATAATGATCTCAAGTCCAAGGATCACTTGTACTACTATCACTATAGGAATTCCTATTGACAGGCGAGTAAAACTCCATTAAGTATTCCTTAGCGAGCCACGTTCAGTGAACTTATTCTCTAATAAGCACCTACATACTTGGTTTAATATCTCCACACAAATGATTATGAGATCAATCATCCTCTTCCTAAGAGCAAGCAACGTATATACAAATCTATCCGGATTCACTAATCCCCTTTTTAGTAATCCAACGATTAGGAACGATTTTAGTTTGTGAGCTATCTAGAATTTAGATCTCATTAACATGATCATCATCATGATTCTAAAAGCACTGCTCAAAACTATAGGTTTATCACATTTAATATAACAACACTAAGTAGATAATATAAAATGCCTTTTAAGAAAATTAATTCTTTTATTAATAAATGAATAAGATTACAAAGTATATGCTACATCATATCAAATATGATTGACTTGTGTGTATATTACTTTCACTAAGGTGTTATCTAATATTTAGTTATGTGGTTGAATGTTAGATAACTTATTTATAAAGAAGTGATATTATAAGGTGATATATGTGATGCTAATTAAAAGATCAATCTTATAACTGATAGGTCTTTCATAAGAGATTAAGTTAAATTACGTAGCAGTAATCGATGGTACATGCAAGTTTCTCTATCCTTACTCAAGTTTATATTGAGCAAGTCCCTCTTAACTCAAACTTGAGTTGATATCTTTCAAGCATGTTAGTGGATAATTATTGTTGATTATTCCACATCTATGATTATTGATTCACACTTAGTACATATTGCATATGTTCATCAGGTATGAAAGGCTGATCCCCTTCATTATCATAAGGTTCAGTTAAATTGTTCATGGTCATTATTGACATCCAGAATTACTGATTCAGTCATTCAATTATTAAAATTACGACTCATGCTCTTTCACAATTATTATATTGTTAAAAATTCAAAAGCTTATTCTTTCTTTCAATCATGATATATCTTTCTTGTATTTAAACTTGCTGGGCAAAATAGTTGCTCACCCTTGCTATATCATGATAATAAATTTTAGATTAATACGAATGTTCGAGGAAAGACAAAGACAGAAGCAAAGGACAAGATTATAGTGTTATGCATGTTAACTAATTAGTTATCTGATGTAAATGATATTGTAAACCTTTTTAGTTACTGAAGGTATGTATTAATAAAGGTTATAGACCTTGGGATATGCAGCATAGATAATTGTATAAACAATTTATGTTTATATCTTCCACAATAGTTGTAAATATGATGTATCGTGACGCACCAGGTCCGAGGTTCAAGGGACCCGAGTTTGGGGGCGTCTACAAAACCCCAAACCAGAAAGGAAGGCTAGCATAGAAGAAATACTTATAAAGTACATTGTGGTGAATGACACGAGGATGAATAGCTTAGAAGGTTCACTTTGAAAGTTGGAAACTCAGATGGGATAACTAGCAAGTGCAGTGAATAGTCGTCCACATGGTGCTTTACCGAGTGATACCAAAGTCAACCCGAGAAGAAAAAATCACGAGCAATGCAAAGCTATTACTTTGAGAAGTGGGAAGAGTTTGACGAAAGAAGATACCATACCAGCAAGAAAGATTGACACTGATAAAGAAGATGGAATTGAAACCAACATGAACAGGAGTGAAGAAAAGAAAAATGAAGAATTGAGATTGAACCAGTGCAAGGGTAAGCAAGGAGCAGAGAAGTCCGTTGCACCATATCCACAACGGTTAAAGAATCTGTGACGCCCCCAGATTCGGGTCTCCAAATACCCGGATCCGGTCATCACGATCCAATACAAACATTCACCTCTAACAACATATGGTAACTAAAATGCGGAATATAACAAACATACGTTGTTCATTACAAAGGTGTTACTAGTCCCAGAATACAATAACCTTAAACACTTACACAAATCCATACCCTAAATAAATGTCAGGGTTTAAATTACATTAACAGTAATTAACTACACTTAAATTTAAAATCTGCTACATGAAGTCTATCACTTCATCTTTTCTTTCCCTTTGTTCTTCCCTGACGTCTCGGGTTTAGCTGCAATGAAGTCATGATATAGCAAGGATGAACAACGAGTTTGCTCAGCAAGTTTAAAGTACAACAATAAGGATATATCATGATGAAAGGGATATAGAAAGAGATTTCAACAATAGAATTATCAGAAGCAATAACAATAAATGCTTTTAGAACAATTGGTAGTCAAATAGACTTTGAACAATAACTTCCAAAGGAGTCAATAACTAGTTGACCCTCTGGTTACTGGCTACAGAATAAGTACTTGAGGGGATCAGCCTCGCGTACGCTATGTGTATGCATAACATTTAACTCTGCTATTTGTACCTTATATACGGTACCTGGGGTACTCCCCTATAATAAAAAGGGGTGTTCATACAGTCTAAGAATCCTTACCATCGATTGGTTCGGATAGCTTTTATAAATTCTCACATACTTGCCTGACCGAACAAGGGTTCAAGCTTAATCAGGAATAGTTCATAATTTCGGAACTTTAATAAATATACGAATTCAAATGCACGAGTGCGAATGTCAATGAATACATAGATGTGGAATAATTTTGAAAGTAATTAGACCACTTAAGGCATGCTTGGAGATAAGATTCAAGCTTAAAGAATAACTTGCAATAATATATACCTTTTTGCACGAATTAAAAATTATGCATAAGGTTTAGAAACTTGCTCAATGTAAAAGTTGAGTAAGATAGAACTTTCCTGTTTGCTCAGCTACAGATAAATTTTAGCTTTAATTAATTGATCTTGAGTGACCTATCATTGGATAAAGTCGACTTATCAATTAATATGACATAGTTGTATATTGGCACACCTTACTATACCATTTATTTAGCAGGTAACAATTCACCATCTACATTTAATTACTATTTAACATTAGCTAACAGAAATTAATTTAATGGCCTCCATCTATTATTTACAAATAAATAATAGTTAAGCATAGTTACCTATTATTAGAGTACTCAACTATTACCCTTATTAGTCTCTGAATATGGGTTAATAATTCTTATTTACCGTTTATAAAATAAATAATAAATTTATCATGATTTAATAGCAACTAAATAATAGTTGATCACTTATTTAATTCTATTGCGCTTAATTACTATTTACCTTAGGGGTAATTGAGTAATTATTAATCTTGTTCCTTGTTCAACATTAATTAATTATCCTACACACACTTAATTGTTATTAAATGATCATTAAGTGATTATTATCATTATTTATTATGGCCAAAAGTAAATAATCTTATTAATCTCACTCATACTTAATTATTATTAAATATTGAGTAATAATTAAATATTTATTGTCGTTATTTATCCTTAAGTAAATAATGATTAATTATTACCTTTATTTATTATTTAAATGTTAAATAATAAATAATTAAGTAAACTTTATTCTTAACTATAAGAACAAATTTGTTATTCATCCCACATGGATAGTACACAAATATTTTAAAGTTTATTAGGAAATTAAATCACCTGATAATATTATTAAATATTTTAAGTGTTAACTATTACTATTAAACATTTTAATAATAATTTAATTATTACATACTGTTATATTAATCATATTTTGTTTCTTAAGTATCATTATCAATTAATTAATAAAGATTAAATCTGCCCATTAGTATTACTAACTCATTTTAATAATACATAGCATATTATAATATTATTACTACTTAAAATAATATTTTAATCATTTGAATAACATTTTGGTTAATAGAAAAATACACTGCTAGCATCATCAAACATTTATACACGACTTACTTAACATTTCTAAAATAATAATAGTAATATCGGAATTACACAGTGAGATTATTAACTATTTTAGACATAGGTTCATAGTGCCAACGACAGGCTGCCGCTGGGTTCCTGCAGCACCAAGCTGCCTGTGGTGCTACCACTGTCCGGGCGTGCATGTTGAGCACCACACGCACGAACCACAACACAGCTCCACAACACAGACTCGTAACAATAGGCCTTGTGCTAACAACTAAGAAGCATGACCACACGGTAATCTGAATCCATAATAGTTCTTGAACAAACACAAAAACTTAACAAAACTTATGGTTCTTTTGGACATTACATCAAACAGTTGGTGCACACTAAGAATCGACGCTGTTTTAATTAATATACACAAGAGTACCGTCCGAACCGTAAGGTTCTTCCTTACACAGATTTTCCCCAAACAATTTAGCAACAAAATCAATTCAACAAACAAAGAATTCCATATACAGATTTCCCAAAATATTAACAGAGTCAATTGCAATAAACAGAGGAAACATACTACCCAATACCATTAATATTCCAATACCAGATTTCTTAATCAAAATAAACCCATACAATACAATACCAGCTGTCGACGCCAGGAGTGTCGCTCCTTTAGTGGTTATTACCCTTTCCAATTTTAGCCTTTTGGTTTAAATGATTCTTTGGAAAAGGTCGGCATAAATGTCGACGGGGTTTTGAAATATCGTTTTTTTATGATGAGCCAATTAATCAGAGTCGCCAGTTGGTATATTTGAAATGGATGTACCAACTCATCCAAATTTCGTTTTTTGCAAATCGCTGGCTCATATGTGACTCCGAATTAATTGGTCTGTGAACCGAGATTCATAGAATTCGGGGGCTTGCTTAAGCGAGGGGAAGGTGTTAGGCACCCCCCGACTTCCGTGAAACACGGTTACCACAATCTTGATGCTTTTCCTATCCTTTAATTCATAAAATGTGTATGTGTGCGCGAGTGTGTGTGTGTCTATGTGAATATTGTGGTGAGTTTGTATGAAAGATGTAGACACCCAAATTTTGCACTTCGTATACTAACCGTGACAGGAGGGCGAATTCGGCAAATGAACCGGCCTGCGAGAGCAAAGGATGGACAAGTACGAACACTCGACGCCACCGCGACGATTTGCAAACCAAAACCGACGTGACATCAAGACCGACCGAAATGAGCATTCCCGAATGATGTGGCACGTCTCCCAGTGATTCCCGGACTGCAAAATACAAGCCTGTCGGCAAAAACCGACGTCACAATACGAGAATCGAGGCGTGGCACGAAAACCGAGAAAGTCAAGCCAGCCAGCCGCGGATTGATCTGCGACCAATGAGTGCGCCTTTTGAAAATACGGAACTCGAAACACGGAAACCGAAATTCAGCTCGTCTATAATTGCCGATCCGATCTACATCCCTGACAGCTCCGACGACGCTGAAATGAATGGTAGAGGAGTTGTTCCCTAGGAAACAACCCCTCATGATGGTCAGGAGCAGGCGCCGGAGCAGAATGTCCCGAGTAGCCCGATCTGCCGGGAAGGGCGCCGCATATATGCCCCCGACGGTGTCAACAGCCAAAGCGCCGGACCGAATACTGCGGGCCTTGAAGACCCGGTCCTCGGCAGCGAAACCCAGCAAAGCTCGGACCTCCGCTGGAGTAATGTCAAGATCCAGGGGGACACGGGAGCCGGTGAACTCGATACCCGTGATGTACCTCCAGTCCCAGGGAGTCAGCACGACCTCACAGTCCAAAAGGTGAAGGGACTGGGTCTGGTGAAACCATCTCTCGGACAGAGCCCTCATATAACCCCAGGGGCACTGACGAGGAATGATGGTGAAGAAGTGACGAAAACCCCAGGTATCCACCACTATGCGATAATCACTATGCAAAGCCATGTAGAGGGAGTAAATGTTAAACCAGTTACCCCTCGGCTGAGTAAAATCGGGCACCTGTGGCAATCACTAATGGGTCAGTCCAGATACAAACGGAAATTGAGAAATTGAGAATAAATTCAGAGCAGAATTGAATATACCTCATTAGCAACGAGAGATGCTGAGGGGTGACGGCTGAGATCCCGACCCAATAGATCGGGTATCTGCACAGAGGCGCCAGACAAGGCGCGATGAGGAGATGGGGCTGGTGTGCTGGAGGATGGCCCCTCTACCGCGACGTCCGGAAGAGCAGCCTCCTCGACATCGGGGTGATCGGGCCGGATGACAGCCTCCGCCAGTCGGCGAGCCTGGCGGGTCTGGGGCAAAGCAGGAACGGGTGCAACCCTACGGCGGCGAACGCCCAAGGTCCGAGACGCGGTGGAGCTACTAGGAGCGTCCGGATCCATAGTTGGAATAGAACAGGCGAAGAGGAAGGTAAATTCTATTTTGAATTATGTAAACACTCTAATCTCCTATCATCATCATAAAATTAATGCAGCATGATGCATGTTTGTAAAAAAAAAAAAATCGGCAGTGTTTCGTCTATAAAATGGACATCCCATGCATAGCCAAGCATGTTTTCAATCAATCCAAGCCACAACAGATCAAAATTGCATCCATATGGATAATTGCAACATGAAAAGGACCCTAATGCATGATTTTCTCCCAAAAAGAAACAACAAATATGTGGAACCGCATCATGAGCATAAAATATGACTTGCACAGTTCATACATAGCATATACATGCAATAATACATGGCATAGCATTTCAAAGCATACATTTGTATCTCTAAACATGCAAAATAGCAAATGTATAGCAAAACATTGACGAAATTGGAAAACAATCGGTCAAAGTGTTACCTGTAGCGCGTAGATTGATCTAACCGGAGCGGTTTTTGCAAAAAAGGTTAAAAAACTCGGTAAAAGGGCGTGCAAAGGTCTGAAAATCGCGTGGGGTACGAATGAAAGTGACAGATCTGGAAGCGGCTGGCCGCCTATATGCCCGATCTTGGCCGCAGATCAATCTGCGACTGGCCGCAGATCAATCTGCGGCTGGCCGCAGATCCATCTGCGGCTGGGCCCAGTGCTCCCCCCCTGTCCATTGCAGGCTTAATCGATTCTAAGGCCCGTTTGACTCATAATTTGGTAATAAAATGCAAGATTTTGATGAACCGGGTGTCGAACACGACTTCTCGATTCGACCGAGCGACCGGAGACGAGACCCGGCACTCACAGGACAATCGATCGGATACGAGACCTGGTGATTACGAGATGGGTGACCGGATACGAGACCCGGCCCCGACGAGACGATCGACCGGATACGAGACCCGGCGATTACGAGATGGGTGACCGGATACGAGACCCGGCCCCGACGAGACGATCGACCAGATACGAGACCCGGCGATTACGAGATGGGTGACCGGATACGAGACCCGGCGATTACGAGATGGGTGACCGGATACGAGACCCGGCCCGACAAGACGATCGACCGGATACGAGATCCGGCGATTACGAGATGGGTGACCGGATACGAGACCCGGCCCCGACGAGACGATCGACCGGATACGAGACCCGACGATTACGAGATGGGTGACTGGATACGAGACCCGGCCCCGACGAGACGATCAACCGGATACGAGACCCGGCGATTACGAGATGGGTGACCGGATACGAGACCCGGCCCCGACGAGACGATCGACCGGATACGAGACCCGGCGATTACGAGATGGGTGATCGGATACGAGACCCGGCCCCGACGAGACGATCGACCAGATACGAGACCCGGTGATTACGAGATGGGTGACCGGATACGAGACCCGGCCCCGACGAGACGATCGACCGGATACGAGACCCGGCGATTATGAGATGGGTGACCGGATACGAGACCCGGCCCCGACGAGACGATCGACCGGATATGAGACCCAGCGATACGAGATGGGTGACCGGATACGAGACCTGGCCCCTTAGAGACGATCGACCGGATATGAGACCCGGCGATCACGAGATGGGTGACCGGATACGAGACCCGGTGCAAACAAGACGATATATTGGAAGACGGAACCCGACGACTAACAATGCGGCCAGGGATTGAGGCATTAACACTTTTACGAATGTTTCGCATGCATTACATCTTGTGTTGCATCATAAGCTACATGTGTTGCATCATATATGTATTGCCATTCTTGTGCGCTGTCATTCATGCATCGGGTGTCTATTTCTTTATCCTGTTCATTTCATTTAATATTTCATAAACATGATAAAGAGGGGCAGCTGTAGACACCCAAATTTTGCACTTCGTATACTAACCGTGACAGGAGGGCGAATTCAGCAAATGAACCGGCCTGCGAGAGCAAAGGATGGACAAGTACGAACACTCGACGCCACCGCGACGATTTGCAAACCAAAACCGACGTGACAACAAGACCGGCCGAAATGAGCATTCCCGAATGATGTGGCACGTCTCCCAGTGATTCCCGGACTGCAAAATACAAGCCTGTTGGCGAAAACCGACGTCATAATATGAGAATCGAGGCGTGGCATGAAAACCGAGAAAGTCAAGCCAGCCAGCCGCGGATTGATCTGCGGCCAATGAGTGCGCCTTTTGAAAACACGGAACTCGAAACACGGAAACCGAAATTCAGCTGAGTGGAAGGTTGGCGGCCGGCCAGCCGCAGATCCATCTGCGGCCAGCCGCAGATCCATCTTGGCTTTGGCCAGCCTATTTCAGCTCATTCCCTCATCAGCATACAAAAGGTGGAATCAGGCGAGAAGGAAAAGAAAAAAAACAGCAGCAGCAGCTCGGAAATTGAGAGAAAAATAGCAAAATTTTGCAACAAAATAGGAGAGAAAGGAAGAAAAAAGAGAGGAATAATACTCTTTTGATTTGATTGTATCACATATACTTCTCCTTCTATTCAAAATACACAAGTTTACATCCACTTTGATATCATTTGCAAGGTGAAAATCTCCTTATTTTTGTAATTTCTATCATATCATTTGGTCAAATTAAATGTAGTTTTTCATATAATTTATGGTGGAACAATGAATTAGGGATTACTAGTGAGGGTTCCATCGGAACAAAATTCTTCCTAATAACCCGATGATATTCATTTATTGATTTTTTGTTTTGTTTTACGGTGCTATATTGGGCGTGGTTCCTTTATATCGCTATTTTAGGATGTCTTGGTATTGTTAGATTATCCGTGGTGGTTATCTCTTGTAATATCCGGTTGTGGGTGTGTGAAAATTTGGGTGTGAGCCTAGGAAAGCGACCCCGTGGTCCAAATCCGATGATGGACGTCTTTTGATGTAGATAGTAGGAATGATGTAGTTTTCATTGTACATATGTAATCGTCGGGCCTTAAAACGACGCCAAGGCGAGAATCGTGGTTAAGGCCCCGTCATAGTGAAAGTATGCGATTGTGGGCGTTTGGGGTTATTTTGATGGCTTATATGCCCATGAATAGCCCCAGCGCATTTTAATGTTTGGTTTGATTTATGACACGAAATTGATTTCAAAGCTAAACGATAAAGATTTTCATAAAATCAATCAAACTAGGTTATCAGTCTCATGAGGATAAGAAATTGGGGGTGCTAATGAATGTCGATTTCTATTTAACGAGAAGGCAAAAGAAAGAAATCGTTTTCAAACATCACAAAAATGGTTTCATAAAAATAAATAATGTTATTAAATCCTTGTGCATAGGGTTAAAGAGATCCTAGAGGTTGCCTATCGTTTGAGTTATGAAAGCAACGTATAGATCTCGATTCCTATTTTGACAAAGATTTAGAAAACTCTTGCTTTGCCAAAACGACACCCAATTGAAAACCTTACAGTTTTGACAATCAAAATCAAACCTTTCTAAAGAATAAAGCTTTCTCGTATAAATCGAAGGACACTCTAAAGCACTCTCAAAACACGACTTTCCATAAAAAAACCCCAAATGATTCTTTCATACAAACTCACCACAACATTCACATAGGCACACACACACACACACACACACATACGCACACATACACATTTCATGAATTAAAGGATAGAAAAGTATCAAGATTGCGGTAATCGTGTTTCACGGAAGTCGGGGGGTGCCTAACACATTCCCCTCGCTTAAGCAAGCCACCGAACTCTATGAATCTCGATTCGCAGACCAATTAATTCGGAGTCACATATGAGCCAGCGATTTACGAAAATGAAACTCGGATGAGTTGGTACATCCATATCAAATATACCAACTGGCGACTCTGGTTAATTGGCTCATCATAAAAAACGATCTTTCAAAACCCCGTCGACATTAATGCCGATCTTTTCCAAAAATCATTTAAATAAAAAGGGCTAAAATTGGAAAGGACAAACAATCGCGAAAGAGGCGATTCATCCCGACGTCGACAAAAAAATCATTTGGATTTTGATGGGAAGTCGTGCTTTGAGAGTGCTTTAGAATATCTTTCGGCTTCTACGAGAAAACTTTATTCTTTATTAGAAAGGTTTGATTTTAATTGTCAAAACTGCAAGGTTTTCATTAGGTGTCGTTTTAGCAAAACAAGAGTTTTTTAAACCTTCGTCAAAATAGGAATCGAGATCTATACGTTGCTTTCACAGAATGACGGGCAATTTCTAGGATCTCTTTAACCCTATGCACAACGGTTTAATAAAACATCCTTTAATTTATAAAACCATTTCTTGTGATGTTTGAAAACGATATTCTTTAATCTTCTCGTTAAAGATGAATCGACATTCATTAGCACTTCCAATTTCTTATCCTCGTGATGCTAATAACCTAATTTGATTGATGTTATGAAAATCTTCATCGTTTAGCTTTGAAATCAATGTTTTGGTGTTGCAATTCAAATAAAACATTATAACGTGTAGGAGGTTATTCACGGGCATGTAAGCCATCAAAATAACCCCGAACGCCCACAATCACATATTTTCACTATGACGGGGCCTTAAACACGATTCTCGCCTTGGCGTCATTTTAAGGCCTGACGGTTACATATTTACAATGAAGACTACATTGTTCCTACTACCCACACCAAAGATGTCCATCATCGGATTTGGACCACGGGGTCGCGTTCCTAGGCTCACATCCAAAATGGCCAAACAAACACAATATCCCAAAATGGTAATCTAAACAAACTAAGCACAATACATCATCATAACAAGATAAATTAATTCACTACATGGACATCCTCGGGTTATTAGGAAGCATTTTTTTCCGTGGAAACCTTCACTAATGGTCCCTAATCCATGTATCCACAACAATATACAAGAAAAATTACATTTCACATAACCCAATTGACAAAAAGAATAACAAAATGATATATCAAAATTGCTATAGAAATGGTCTTTTCACCTTGCAAATAATCCTCACAATGTGTATGAATTTGTATATTGAAGAGAGTAGAAGGTATATGATATATAATCTTACACAAAATATATAATTCCTCACTTTTTTCCTCTCTTTTCACTCTATTTTCTTGCAATTTCTTCGTATTTCTTCCTCTCTTCCTGAGCTGTTGCTGCTGTTTTCTTCCTCTCTCTCTGCCTGCTCACCTCCTGGATGCTGAATGAAGGAATGAGCTGAAATAGGCTGGCCAGAGCCAGCCGCAGATGGATCTGCGGCTGGCTGGCCGCCAGCCCTCCACTTAGCTGATTTTCGGTTTCCGTGTTTTGAGTTCCGTGTTTTCAAAAGGCGCACTCATTGGCCGCAGATCGATCCGCGGCTGGCTGGCTTGACTTTCTCGATTCTCGTGATACGCCTCGATTCTCGTGTCGTGACGTCGGTTCTCACCGACAGGCTCGTATTTTGGAGTCTGGGAATTACTGGGAGACGTGCCACATCATTCAGGAATGCTCATTTCGGACGGCCTTGTTGTCATGTTGGTTTTGATTTGCAAATCGTCGCGGTGGCGTCGAGTGTTCGTACTTGCGCCCATCCTTTGCTCTCGTAGGCTGGCTCAATGGACGAATTTGCCCTCCTGCCAGGGTTAGTATACGAAGTGCAAAATTTGGGTGTCTACAGCTGCCCCTCTTTATCATGTTTATGAAATGTTAAATGAAATGAACAGGATAAAGAAATAAACACCCGATGCATGAATGACAGTGCACAAGAATGACATACATACATGATGCAACACATGCAACTTATGATGCAACGCAAGATGTAAGGCATGCAAAACATTCGTAAAGGTGTTAATGCATCAATCCCTGACCGCATTGCTAGTCGTCGGGTTTCGTCTTCCAATCGATCGTCTCGTTTGCGCCGGGTCTCGTATCCGGTCGCTCGTCTCGTGATCACCGGGTCTCGTATCCAGTTGATCGTCTTTTGAGTGCCGGGTCTCGTATCCGGTCGCTCGTCTCGTAATCGCCGGGTCTCGTCTCCGGTCGATTGTCCTGTGAGTGCTGGGTCTCGTATCCGGTCGCTCGTCTCGTAACCGCCGGGTCTCGTATCCGGTCGATTTTCCTGTGAGTGTCGGGTCTCGTATCCGGTCGCTCGTAATCGCCGGGTCTCGTCTCCGGTCGATAGTCCTGTGAGTGCTGAGTCTCGTATCCGGTCGCTCGTCTCGTAACCGCCGGGTCTCGTCTCCGGTCGATCGTCCTGTGAGTGTCGGGTCTCGTATCCGGTCGCTCGTCTCGTAACCCCCGGGTCTCGTCTCCGGTCGATTGTCCTGTGAGTGCCGGGTCTCGTATTCGATCGCTTGTCTCGTAACCGCCGGGTCTTGTCTCCGGTCGATTGTCCTGTGAGTGCCGGGTCTCGTATTCGGTCGCTCGTCTCGTAACCGCCGGGTCTCGTCTCCGGTCGATTGTCTTGTGAGTGCCGGGTCTCGTATCCGGTCGCTCGTCTCCTAACCGCCGGGTCTCGTCTCCGGTCGATTGTCCTATGAGTGTCGGGTCTCATATCCGGTCGCTCGTCTCGTAACCGCCGGGTCTCGTCTCTGGTCGATTGTCCTGTGAGTGTCGGGTCTGGTATCCGGTCGCTCGTCTCGTAACCGCCGGGTCTCGTCTCCGGTCGATTGTCCTGTTAGGGCTGGGTCTCGCATCCGGTCACCCATCTCGTAATCACCGGGTCTCGTATCCGGTCGATTGTCTCGTCGGGGCCGGGTCTCGTATCCGGTCACCCATCTCGTAATCACCTTATTCCATCGCATTGTCATCAAAGGAAGTTATTCTCCTGACTAGCTTGAAAGGAATCCTTGAAGTTCGTCCTCGTACATCGTTCTTGGCAGCCATTGCTTTTGACTCTGATAGGCTAGGACCTTGACACCTAACCTGCATGGATCACGTACAGAATTATCATCTATTCAATGCATGTGACACAACATTTAAAATGTAATTTTGATGAAAAATGACCCCTGTACAGTCTTTTGATACTGTTCTACAGATGTCATCATTTGTCGGGGTTTGCTTGGATCTCAGCCCTTCCCAGGGATCGCTCACTTTTTTGGATATTGGCCCTTCCCAGGGGTTGTTCACCACCTTGTTGTGGTTCGTTTGGATGCCTTCCCAGGTTCTCACACCACCTTATTGTGATTTCCTCGGATGCCTTCCCAGGTTCACTCACCACCTTGTTGTGATTTGCTTGGATGCCTTCCCAGGTTCACTCACCACCTTGTTGTGGTTTGCTTGGATGCCTTCCCAGGGTGCTCACCACCTTGTTGTGATTTGCTTGGATGCCTTCCCAGGGTGCTCACCACCCTGTTGTGGTTTGCTTGGATGCCTTCCCAGGGTGCTCACCACCTTGTTGTGGTTTGCTTGGATGCCTTCCCCGGGTGCTCACCACCTTGTTGTGGTTTGCTTGGATGCCTTCCCAGGTTCACTTCTTGTTTGGATACCAGCCCTTCCCAGGGTCATTGATTGTTTGGATACCAGCCCTTCCCAGGGGTCACTTCTTGCTCGGATACCAGCCCTTCCCAGGGTCATTGATTGTTTGGATACCAGCCCTTCCCAGGGGTCATTGATTGTTTGGATACCAGCCTTTCCCAGGGGTCACTTCTTGCTTGGATACGAGCCCTTCGCAGGGTCATTGATTGTTTGGATACCAGCCCTTCCCAGGGGTCATTGATTGCTTGGATACCAGCCCTTCCCAGGGGTCACTTCTTGCCTGGATACCAGCCCTTCCCAGGGGTTACTTCTTGCTTGGATACCAGCCCTTCCCAGGGTCATTGATTGTTTGGATACCAGCCCTTCCTAGGGGTCATTGATTGTTTGGATACCAGCCCTTCCCAGGGGTCATTGATTGTTAGGATACCAGCCCTTCCCAGGGGTCGTTGATTTGATTTGAGTGATTTCTTGAAATGGGATGTGTGATCGGCTTCCGTCCTGGATCTCCCACCAACATCGTCCACGCACCATGCCGTAAAAGCCATCACGGTCTGATCATTTGTGAGGTTGAAAGCGACGTGCTTGTACTTTCCCCTGAAGATTTTCATTTTGATCGTACATGTATGCATGCAAAATATGTTATGCATGATCTGGAAGATATGTTATGGACAGATGCATGTGCACAACATATGTTTAGATAGAAATGACCCCTGTTCAGTCAAATGATACGATTCGACAGTCGTCGTTGTTTGCCAACATTTGATTGGATCACTGATGAGTGTGTTTTATACACACAAATTGGGTACTTTTAACCTTAATAATTTGTAAGTCTTTAGCTATTTCGTTTGATTTTATGTGTTTTCATCTTATTGTTGTGTAATATAGTTTTGTATTACTTTTATATGTATTTGTGTGTTTTTATGTGTTTTTACGTTATTTTGTAGGTATTGAAATAAAGGCCCCTTGGATCGATGCGTTTTTGGCTTAAATCTAGTATTCCCGCTGCTTGTTTCTCCATTTGACCCATGATGCAATCTGAATCTCTCAAAACTCAAAGAACGAAAGTTGTAGAATTTGATCTTAGCTTTTCAGAACATCCGGAATCATCCAATTTGAAGTTTGTATGAGAGAGTTATGGTCATTTTACCATCGGATTCTGCATGACTTTTACACAGCAGTTGCTTCGGGCTCAATGTGAACCTTTCTCCGGCCATTATCTCGACGAGCTCCAGTTATGAAAGTTGTAGAGCTACTTCTTAGCTTTCCATAGCCTACTTAATCGCCTTAATCCGAGTTCGGACGAAGAAGTTATGGTCGTTTTTCCAGAGCTCGCCGGGGCGGGAATTTCCTACACAAATTCCTCGCCGCGACGAGAGATCGCCGGTGCGAGAAAACTTAGGCCAAAAAGCTCGCCGGGGCGAGCTCGTCGCGGACAACAGCAGATGTTTTGGGGTTTTTGGTCATTTTTGATGGCTAAGCTAGGTTAGGGCATCCAGGGGGTTTACATACTGATGAGGGGCTCGAAATTAAGGGTTCCATACATTCATAGGAGCACTCTAGGTATTGAAGAAACACATTCAAAGGGAGCAAAACCTAGATTTAGTTAGGGTTAGAAAGTGAGTTCTAGAGAGGGGGAGCTACAAATTTCATCACCAAGAAGAGCTTGAGCTTTGCAATTTAAGGACTTTCCAGCAACAAGTTAAGGAGCAATTGAAGAAAGGAGTGCTAAAGGAAGAGGAGAAGCTAGAGATTGACAACAACCAAGCAAGCAATTGATGAACATCTCAAAAGGGGGTTTATTCATTTTTAGCTTTCCTTTGAATTTGTATCTCTATTTCATGATGAATACCTTGTGTTTGATGTTATTTTGTAGCTACCATGAACTAGACCTTGTATTCTAAGATTTCAATGGAACCCAATATGTAGTTTGAATTGAATGCTCTCTCTTGGATATTGGTTATTCATTTTATGAATTGGGTATCATAATTTATGCTTTATGGATTAATTGCCTAGCTAGTAATTACCTTGGGAACTTATATGGAATTGAGAGAGGAAGTATAGGTTGAGACCTTGTTATGATATCATGTGAAAATTAGATATTCCTATGGGTAATTTATGAAATTAAGTGACGTGTGTTTTATTTATTACCCTCATGAATGGATAATTTGATTGTATTTAGGATAGACATATACCTAAATACCACATGTATCCATTTGAGAATCATGCTTAATGATTTCTATTGCGAAAGTTGATAATTGATAGGGTGATTAATGAGATTTGGTGACACGTGTCTTGTTGATTATTCTTGATATTGGATTTTTGCTAGTGTGTAGAATAGAGATATTTATACATCGCATTGGGAAATACGTATTTGACCATCGAGAGAGGCTTGTATATACTTGTAAATTCTCGGATAACAATCCTTGTGATTTAACTAGTTGAAAAGAGAGAGTTAGGATATTCAAGTGAAGTGTTAGGGGAAATTGTAATCTTAGACTTGTTAATATTTGATTTCATTATCTTAATGCTTTCCATAGTTGTTTAATTATTTGTTATCTTCATTAATACAAAACAACAAAAACAACTATCATTTGTTTGAATAAGATTGAGATGATAAAAGGTTAGTACTTGGAAAACACTAGTAATAATTCCTCGTGGGATCGATACTTTACTTACTCTTTATTACTTGTTGACCGCGTATACTTGCGCGTAAATTGTCGTTATATTAATCGGACAACAAGTTTTTGAGCCTCGTCGTGAAGTGTAGTTTCTAGACTTCAACATTGGTTTGGTACTCTGCCTGTTCTTGGTCGTCTTCATTTCATCGAGTTGAGGCAGTCTGTTTCGCTCTCTATGATGATCGACAGCTATGTTGGGCTCCTTGGCCTTTTGATCATTTCTGCTGGCCGATATGCTGTTGTCCCGCAGTATATCATCCTTATATATGCTCATGCACGTGGATCATTTGGATGTCGAGACAGTGATAGTCAGGATTGGGGAGAGGCCCAATGCCGAGAAGTTCTGTGCAGCCTCAGCTTCCTTCCATTTCACGATTCTTAACTGCCCCTGCCTTGGCGCGTGTTGTTACCAAGAATTTCTATCGAAAACTCGAAATGTTGACCGTGCTGAGTTATCCACAGCTATGCAAGATCCTGCATATCAGACAACTAACAAATGCCCAAAACCTGAAGGCTCGGGCCGTTGGTGTTAGTTCAACACAAAGATATTATAATCTCGACAAGAGAGTAAATGCAATTAAAGCACATGAAATTGAATATCTGTTGATCGCACAATCTAGCGAGTTGTGAACCGTGAATGTACTAGATTGGAAGTTATTTTCAATCCCTCGCGAGTTGATGATTTTCTATTCAACGAGTTATGAAATCGTAAGAACACCTTCAAGCATTCATGGTCATTGTACGTGAGTAAGGTCGAATTCAAAAGAACTACCTTCCCTCGTCAATGGTATTCTGTCTCCATTCTCGACAACGTTCTTAGCAGGATTGACGTCATATGACAAATGCACTATGCGATGCAGCATTCAGTAGGGGTTTCTCTTCCATGACTCATTGTTTAAGGCCGAGAGTTTTTCGTATTATCTTTTCTCTTTATTAGCCCACTTCACTTGTCTCGTTTTCTTAGGCTATTCAAAGTTACCCATTTAACGAGTTTTGGACCAATGACTCCCAAACCAGACGATTTTGGGGCATTAGGTGTACAGACACCCCTTCGGGTTTATTTACTCGAGTAACAAAGGCCACGGTTCGAGACAAGCTGGTGGTCTGCACCATTCATTCTTTGCTTGACCTTGCGCAAGATTCGTTTTCTTAGGCTTGAGTTACCCATGTAGCGAGTGTTAGGCCGGTGACTCCCAAACCAGACGGCTTTAGGGCACCAGATGCAGAGATACCCCTTAGGCTTAATTACTCGAGTAACCCATGCCACGATTCGAATCTGCTCGGGCCTCCTCTACTGTAATGCTCGCTTTCTTATGCTCTGAGTTACCCATGTAACGAGTGTTGGGCCAGCGACTCCCAAACCAGATGGCTTTAGGGCACCAGGTGTAGAGACACCCCTCGGGCTTAATTACTCGAATAACCCAGGCCACGATTCGAGACATTAGCTTGACAATCACTTATCGTCTGACTTCTTGATATTAGCTTGATAATTATTGACTATCTGACCACGTGTTAATTGCCATCAACGTCGTCATAGTTTTATACCCCATAACTGAAAGTTCGTGCAAATGCAAAGTGAAGACTGGCACATGAGGTCGATTCTGTCGCAAACGTTGCTTTGAATTAAGGCTTTGTACCCGATCAAAAGGTTGAATAGCCTTCTTCGTCTAATCATACTCACGATCGTGCTCCATGATTGCTTGTCATAATTAATCTGATTCCTATCAAGTCAAATAAAATCCCCTTTCACGCGGGTCACCGTATCCCGGGAAAACTATGCTTAACAAATGCCAGATGATCGTAGCATTTGATGATGATGGTGCATGTTGATGGGATTGTTGCATGGGTGCCAATTTGCACGTCATCATTTCCTGGGTAGTTGACAAATGCCCCAGTGTTAAGTTGCTTTTCTTGTGATCTCCCTCGTACTGGTTGCAACGGTATCTCGCTGGGCTGACAAAAGATCCGGTCCTTTGACTTGTTGAAAGGTTTAGGGGATTTTTGATTTTTTTTTTTGCCCCTACTCCGGGTTCTTCGTGATCGTTAGGGGTTCTGATGTTTTATGGCGATGGTTTGGTCTAAGTCGGGTTTGGGTTTATCTTCGACCCATACTTTGATCTCGTCTGGCGTATTGTCGATATCTGTCTCGTCCTGCTCAATCGCCATCAGATCGAAATCTAGCTCTATACCAAAATCGTGATCCTCCTTCAAATTTGGCCTATTGCTTGTCAGGCTAGAATGCCTCAAATCGGGGTACTGCCATAAAACAAAAAATCCTTGTCATATATATAAAACATTTCAGCACATGATCTTCTTTTTGGATAACATGACAAAATGACTTGAGCGTGCAGGGATTTGAAATAAAACTCAGAATTTTAAAACCCATTGATCTTCTACTGGCCGGGATTCACTGCCATACTCTTGGATTCACCCCTTCCCCATCATGCTTAGGTAGAGGATTGACTTTAACATTTGGGGGAGTCTGGCCGTTCCACCACAATTTCCCCACTATCAATCAAATTCTGAATCCTGTGCTTCAGCGTCCAACATTCTTGCGTATCATAACCCGGGGAACCTGAATGGTATGCGCATTTCTTGCTTGGGTCAAACCTTCTTCCATTCGGGTCACTCGGGGGTGCCAAATCGACTATTTTCCTCTGGGCTATCAATACTGCCAACACCCGCTCAAGAGGATCCCCGAGTGGGGTGAATACTCGATTTCTTATGGTCTCGAACCTTCTTCGCCCGTCCGTCCTTTGATCAGTGAAGTTAGGCTGTCGGGATGGCCCCACTCTCTGTATCTGTACTGGAGGATTGTTCTCCGTCTTTCTAGATGATCCCTGCAAGATGAGGGAAACATCTTCCTCCCTTTTCTTTTGGACCCTACGGGAAGTGCTGCCATAGTTTCCACTCTGGATTTGTTCCGCAGCTGTCTCCAAAGCCGTGAAATCCCGAATCTTGCCAGCCTTCAACCCCATGTCCATCATTTCTCCGTGTTTTATCATCTCGGCAAACGGTCTTCCAATCCCCGATATAACCCGCTCATAATAAGGTGCCTCTTGAATATCCACGAAGGTCATCACCATCTCCGACTCGCTCATTGGGGGATTCACCTGTGCGGCCATACCCCTCCATCGCTGTGCATAATCCCTGAAAGATTCCTTTGGTTGCTTCTTGATCTTCGTCATTTGATATCTATCAGGGGCCATTTGTGCCTGGAAGCTATATTGTGTTAAGAAGGTATGGGTCAACTCCTCCCAATTGTGGATCCGGGCATTATCAAGACGGGCATACCAAATTCTTGCCTCTCCCGTCAGGCTCTTTTGGAATAACTGCATTCTTAGACCTTCGTCTTCTGCATAAGATCCAAGCTCCCCAATGTATATTTTTAGATGTGTATAAGGATCCCCCTTCCCATTGTATTTCTCAAATTCGGGAATTTTAAATTTCTCCGGATATCTGGTTCCTGGAAAGACACACAGATCTGAATAATTCACCTTGCCCAAGGACCCTACGCCTTTCAGGGATTGGATGGTTTCCTCCATTTGCTTCATTCTCTTTCGAAGGTCATCAGTGTCTCCTTCCTCCGGGATAGTAATCACTGTCCTGTTAGGTATAGGAATGGCCTTTGGGATGACTGGCTCGCCCTTAGGTTGGGGTGAATCCTCTTTAGGTGGATCCTGTCTAGGTAGCAATTGTTCCTTCAGCATTATGGTCAATTCCAACATCTGTTTCTTAAAATCATCAAATTCCTCACGAGATATGGAACCAGGATTAGTAGGTGGGAGATCAGCCATTTCAGATGTAGAGTCCTGGGCCCTTTTAGACTGCAAACACGTTTGAGGAGCAATCTTATAGAAAAACGGTTTGGAGTTTAGTCTTTGGGAAATGAAAGATGTGGATGCATGCTAAAGCTGTAACTTTTGTGTTTTTGGGGTTTTTTAATCTTTCCCTACAAAACAAAAATGTTAGCAGTCCCTTATTGCAATAATAATTGATAGACACGAATTATTATGCCTTCCCAGCTATTCCCTGCAAAACATGGAGGTTAGTATTTTCTTTTGACAACAGGGAAGGTATATGTAAAAATATTGAATGGGACCATGACATTTATACGCGTAAACGTAAAAGGGCATGAAGAGATTTTGCTCGCGTTGGGTTTATCAGAGGCTGACCTATCCTAAGGTTACTCTCGCGGGCTTTTCGGCATGAAGGTCCCCAAATCTTCACAATCTATTCGTCTGAATCCTTTCGATTGGAGCGGATTTGGGTGGTGCGTTTCCTGAGCCATCTCCGGGGAGCAGCCCCTTCGAGTTCAGTAATAAGCAACCGACAGGTTCGCCTCAGGAGGAGGTACACTCTCAACATACATTCACATTCATCGTCCTCACCGTATGCAAATGATTACTTTAAAGTAAAGCAATTTCATTCAATTTATTCATTTATTGGACAAAACACACATTCACACAACAACAAGCAAGCCAGATCACAATATCGCATGCAAATACACATTCATGAATTTTTTAAAGGATAGGATAGCATCAAGATTTGAACTCGGCTTAAGCCCTCTAATATCCCCAGCAGAGTCGCCAGCTGTCGACAAGCCGTGAGTGTCGCTCCTTTGGTGGTTATTACCCTTTCCAATTTTAGCCTATTTGGTTTAGATGATTCTTTGGAAAAGGTCGGCATAAATGTCGACGGGGTTTTGAAATATCGTTTTTTATGATGATGAGCCAATTAATCAGAGTCGCCAGTTGGTAATATTTGAAATGGATGTACTAACTCATCCGAATTTCATTTTTTTGCAAATCGCTGGCTCATATGTGACCTCCCGAATTAATTGGTCCTGCGAACCGAGATTCATAGAGTTCGGGGGCTTGCTTAAGCGAGGGGAAGGTGTTAGGCACCCCCCGACTTTCCGTGAAACACGGTTACCGCAATCTTGATGCTTTTCCTATCCTTTAATTCATAAAATGTGTGGTATGTGTGCGCGAGTGTGTGTGTGTCTATGTGAAATATTGTGGTGAGTTTGTATGAAAGAATCATTTGGATTTTGATGGGAAGTCCGTGCTTTGAGAGTGCTTTAGAATATCCTTCGGCTTCTTACGAGAAAGCTTTATTCTTTATTAGAAAGGTTTGATTTTAATTGTCAAAACTGCAAGGTTTTCATTAGGTGTCCCGTTTTGGCAAAACAAGAGTTTTTTAAACCTTTCGTCAAAATAGGAATCGAGATCTATACGTTGCTTTCACAGAATGACGGGCAATTTCTAGGATCTCTTTAACCCTATGCACAACGGTTTAATAAAAACATCCTTTAATTTTATAAAACCATTTCTTGTGATGTTTGAAAACGATATTCTTTAAATCTTCTCGTTAAAGATGAATCGACATTCATTAGCACTTCCAATTTCTTATCCTCGTGATGCTAATAACCTAATTTGGATTGATGTTAATGAAAATCTTCATCGTTTAGCTTTGAAATCAATTTTTTGGTGTTGCAATTCAAATAAAACATTATAACGCGTAGGAGGTTATTCACGGGCAATGTAAGCCATCAAAATAACCCCGAACGCCCACAATCACATATTTTCACTATGACGGGGCCTTAAACACGATTCTCGCCTTGGCGTTCGTTTTAAGGCCCGACGGTTACATATTTACAATGAAGACTACAATTGTTCCTACTACCCCACATCAAAAGATGTCCATCATCGGAATTTGGACCACGGGGTCGCGTTCCTAGGCTCACATCCAAAATGGCCAAACAAACACAATATCCAAAAATGGTAATCTAAACAAACTAAGCACAATACATCATCATAACAAGCTAAATTAATTCACTACATGGACATCCTCGGGTTATTAGGAAGCATTTGTTTTCGTGGAAACCTTCACTAATGGTCCCTAATCCATGTATCCACAACAATATACAAGAAAAATTACATTTCACATAACCAATTGACAAAAAGAATAAAAAAATGATATATCAAAATTGCTATAGAAATGGTCTTTTCACCTTGCAAATAATCCTCACAATGTGTATGAATTTGTATATTGAAGAGAGTAGAAGGTATAGGATATATAATCTTACACAAAATATATAATTCCTCACTTTTTTTCCTCTCTTTTCTCTCTATTTTCTTGCAATTTTTTCCTATTTCTTCCTCTCTTCCCGAGCTGTTGCTGCTGTTTTCTTCCTCTCTCTCTGCCTGCTCACCTCCTGGATGCTGAATGAAGGAATGAGCTGAAATAGGCTGGCCAGAGCCAGCCGCAGATGGATCTGCGGCTGGCCGCCACCCCTCCACTCAGCTGATTTTTGGTTTCCGTGTTTCAAGTTCCGTGTTTGTAAAAGGCGCACTCATTGGCCGCAGATCGATCTGCGGCTGGCTGGCTTGGCTTTCTCGATTTTCGTGCTATGCCTCGATTCTCGTGTCGTGACGTCGGTTCTCGCTGACAGGCTCGTATTTTGCAGTCTGGGAATTACTGGGAGACGTGCCACATCATTCGGGAATGCTCATTTTGGACGGCCTTGTTGTCATGTTGGTTTTGATTTGCAAATCGTCGCGGTGGCGTCGAGTGTTCGTACTTGCGCCCATCCTTCGCTCTCGTAGGCCGGCTCAATGGACGAATTTGCCCTCCTGCCAGGGTTAGTATACGAAGTGCAAAATTTGGGTGTCTACACCATCCTTGTAAATCCAACAAGAGCAACATAATTCAATGGTTACACTAACAATCAGAGAAGGGAAACAAATTAAGCCTAAGATCACTACCTTGGACTCGACCGAATTGCAGTCCGCCTTCTCCTTCCAAAGTAGCTGACCACGCCGAACATTCACCGTCGAACGACTGACCTCCTCCTAGCTCTCTCTCTCTCTTTAAATTTTTCTATTTTGGACTCACACAACAAAGAAAAATCGGCAGTTTTGGGGGGTTTAATTTATAGGGGAAATTGGTTACCCAAATTAACTGGGTATTACCCCAATCAATTCTTCAAGGACCATCGGTAGGATGGGAGTAGATGGTCGGCAGTCCTCGAGCAGTGCGTTGCCCCGGTCACGTCGCCGGTCGCTTAACCCCTTGGTCCGTTCGCTGAACTATCGGTCGCCCATGGCCTCCCTTGCTTCGCTTGCCTCGAATCTCGAACCACCCACTGGTCGATTCACGCGATCGCCGTCGCCTCCCTCTCGTCTCTCGTCTCTGGTCTCTGATCGATTGGAGATTTGGGTTTGACTGATTGAGGGGCTAGGGATTAGATTTCCCGTCGTTGTTCGGCTGTCGATTTGAGCGTTTGATTTAGGTTGGCTAGGTCTCAACTGGTCTAAGGGTTTAGGGTTGCTTGATTTCAGATAATACCCAATTCGTTTTCACCGGTCAAGGATAATACCCCCACCATTGGTTCAACCTGACTGCAACGACCCAACCCGACTGAAATTGAAATTGGGCTCAACCCAACTGCAATGAGACCAACCTGGCTGGAAAGAAAGAGAATGGGCTCAACCCAATAGGGTTGGGCCGGATGAATTAATTAAAAAGGCGGCCCAAAAGAGAAATAAAAATGGGATTGGGCTCAACCCTATTAAAAGTTGGATCAATTGAAATAAAAGAGAAAATAGCCCAACTTGTTTATAAAAAAAAATTATTAACACTATGTTCCTAATGTTTAAACTCAATTAATTAATTATTTATAGTATTTATTTCAACAATAATTCCTCGTGCAAATTATTTAAATCCGATAATAGTAAAACTATTTATTAATTATCCTAATTTTCTTGCCAATCAAAGGCTAGGGTTAACTCATTAATTTATTCAACCTATTAGTGAGTTCCTTTAAGGCAAGGAAAATTATTGAACCATATAATTATATAATTAAATAATAATTCTTACATTGATCCAATTAAATTCGTAAAATTATATAAATGAATTTTATTTATTAAAATAAATTCGATACAATGTTTAAAAATTCCTGGACATTACAGAATCATAAGTTGGACAGTCAATTTTCAAAATTCTTGGAAGTTTTTAAGAAATTGCAGATCAATATCACTTTCGCAGAGGAATTATAGTAGATGCCGAGTTATGTCAAGTTTTTAAAGGAAATTCTCTCAAAGAAAAGAAGGATGGGAGATTGTGAAATAGTAGCCTTAACAGAGGAGTGCAGTGCAGTTATTCAACAGAAGCTACCAACTAAAATGCAAGATCTAGGGAGTTTCACAGTCCCGTGCACTATTGGAAAGCAATTGTAACGACCAGGAATTTTGGATTTGCCTTGTAATTCGAATTTTTGAATATTAATGAATATATTATATTTTATTAATATTATTTTGTGTTGCATGTTTAAAGGTTGTGTGACAACCTAGATTATGTGAATGCATGAAATTTTACGTGTCATAGTTTTGTTTAAGTGAATAATTGATTTCACGTAGCGTCGCTAAATCACTATTCACGGGGCACGTTTCTTGAGACACTATTTATGCCATAATATTTTTGTGTCTTTTCGAGATTAATAAATTTAATAAATACGTGTATGCGTACGAATAATATTTTCAAGTGTCGAAAATTTTATTTGAGCTGATACGTGATTTTATCCGTATCCGAAATGTATTATATGGGTGTTCCGAATAATTGGACAAATCCCATAATAATTATTTTTATGCATCCCAATATTTTATGGGAGTACCCATTTTAATTTTGGGTAGAGTTATTTACCAGTTTTGGTACAAAAGTGGGAGTTTTCAGATATATTTTTGGTGTATTTGGGTATTTATTTTGACTTGTTACTTCAAGAGGGAACAAACCCCCCATTTTAGACCAATCAAATGAGAGAGTAGAGGGGAGTGTCGGCCAAGCCTTGGACAATATTCCTTGAGCAACCTATTCTCCCTAAATCACTCCATCCACTTCTCCTAACTCATTCCTTCTCTCCCATATCATCAGCTCAATTAGAGAGAGAGAGAGTTGCAGAGTTTAGAGAGAGAGAGCTGCCAAGAGCGTGAAGGAAGAAGGAGGAGAAAAGAAAGGAACAAGGAGGAAGAAGGTGAAGGAGCTAACCAAGCCTGCTTCTTGCACACCCATTCAACCCATCAGCTCAATTAGAGAAAGATAGAGAGATGGAGAGAGCTGCAAAGGGGAAGAAGAAAGAAGGAGAAAGTCGCCGGAAAAGAAAGAGGAAGAAGAAGAAGGCACGGGTGGAGGAAGAAGAAAATCCAAGCAAGAAGAAACCCTCAAAGAAAAGCCTAGCAATCTTCTTAACCTCTAGGAAGGATTTAAAAAGGTAAAACACCAACCAAAATCCATTCCAATTGATTTCTTGTTAGGTTTTTCAAGTTTTCTTAGTTTTGAGCTCCTGAGCTTGTGGGTCGGATTTGTGTCGATTCTTATTGTTTTTGTTTGTGTTGGATGTTTGTAAATGTTGTTAAGAGGTTATATAAGCCATTAATAACATCAAAGTGGAACAAAAACGCAATAAATCTGTACCTATGCTTAAGGAGGATGAAGAACATGAAGAATAATGAACTTTGGACATGAACTTGGACATTTGGACGATTTAAAGGACCTTGTAGCAATGATTTTTTGTTTGCTTAATTCGTTTGTTATTATGATATTTTACTTCCATGGGTTATGAGTTTAACCCAGTTGGAATGGAGTAAAAAGGGATTTAAATAAAGATTTGGTGATGATTTTTGTGAAGAACACCAAGAACACCAAGAACACGAAAATATAGCATGAATTGATACTTTGGCCTAGGATTTGGCCATGTTAATGTTAATGGATAGCTCTGAATTTTTTATATGTTATAGTCCTATGTCTTAGGAGTCCATAGAGTCCGGAACGGACCAATTTGAACGTGTATTGAGGGAGTTATGGTGGTTGGAAGCAAGATAGGTCTAGAACACCAAAAACAGAGCATTCCAGGAAGCAAAACGGGTTGGAAGACTCAGGCCGAGCGCCTAGGCGCTTGGCTAGGCGCTGGCCACGAGTTCAGCTTCTGTGAGAGAGCGCCTAGGCGCTGCTCAAAGGCCATTTTTGAGCGCCTAAGGCGCTGGACAAGAGATTGTCCAAACAGCTTCGACGTCCCTTAGTAAAATGGGCATAACTTTCTCATACGAACTCGGATTGAGATGATCCAAGATGATTCAGAAAGAGAAAGAGTAGATCTAAAACTTTTGTTCTTAAAGGTTTTCAATTTGAGGTGTGTAGCATGGACTAAATCGGCCATTTGTAGAACTGATGTGTAATTAGAGACAATCGGAGGGTGTCGGGCATGCACGCAAGCACATGTAATGCTCCCGACAATGTAAAATGATGTTCTAAGTTCTAAAACATGAATTTTATGAATTATAATGATACTTAGCATTAACCAATGAGTATTAGATAAATTGAATGGGCATGTTAGGCGTACGCAAATGCGTGTCGCCTTGGCGTTCGAATAATCAAGTTTGGCGTACAGACGTGCAAGCGTCGTAACGCCGTAACTAGTGTGTATAATCTTGTTTAATATTATGTTTCTAATAAGAATGAAATATTATAGAGTAGTATAGACCATTATTTGGTATCCAGTATGTGACTAATTGTTATGTGAATATGTACCTAATTGTATAGGATATTAAGGAGCGTGTGTTGTAATATTGTAGCAGCGCTTCAGGCAAGTTCCCTAACTTCATTCTTTCTACATATTGAATGCATGTTTCTTAACTTACTCAAAATTATATTTGAGCAAATATTATATCTTGTTGCAAGTTTTCTACCCTAACTCAAGTTATTTATTGAGCAAGTTTCCCTAACCTTCCTCGAATTATATTGAGCAGGTTTCCTATCCTATACACATGTTGTATATTGTGCAAGTTTCTTAAACTTCATTCAAGTTATTGTTTGAGCAAGTATTCTATATTGTTACAAGTTTCATGACCCAAATAGAGTTATTACTTTCAAACCATATTAGTGGATTAATTATTGTAAATTACTCCACCTCAAAAATAATTATTGATATTCGCACCTTGTGCATTTGAATTCATTATTTGTTGTTGGACTGTGAAGCGTTTATGTTCTTTATTCATGAAAGGTTTAAGGGAATAGTCTACGCCACTTGTTTCGGCTAGACACGTAAATGTTATTATTTTAAAAGCTATCCAAACCGATTGTTGGTGCTGATTCTTGGACTGAGAGAGCAACCCTTATCTAGGGGATTTTAATGTGTCGGTTATTCGATGCAGTCAGAGTTAAATGTTATGCATATACATAGGGTACTAGAGGCTGATCCCCTCAAGTACTACTGACGGGCCAACTCTTAAAAGAGTCAGTTGAATGATTGATTCTTACGGCCAAAATGTTTATGATCTATTGGACCACTCAGCAGTAAATAATCAACATTCATTGTTTCATTTGAACTTTGATTATATTGTCAACTATTTCTTCAATGTTCTTAAATTGTTGAACTATGCGATTATTATTCTTATTCATTTATGATATATCTTCTTTTCATTCATTTTAAACTTGCTGGGCAAAGTAGTTTCTCACTCTTGCTATATCATGAACCTATTGCAGTTAAGCCAGAGAGTTCCAAAGCAGACAAAGGCAAGGGAAATCTTAAGGAATAGTTATATGTATTATCCCGTTATGTAATCGTGGAATTATTTTGTATTATTAATGTATACTGTGATGTATTTTATTTAAGGTTATAGACCTTGGGACCGTAGTAAACCTTTTGTAATGAACAACATATGTTTATTTATTCCGCATTAGTTGATTTATGTTGTTTAGAGGTGTATGCATGTACTTTATCGTGAGCACTAGATTCAAGGTATTGGTACCTGAATTTGGGGGTGTCACAGCAATTCATGGGAAAAGCTCTGTGTGATCTTAGTGCGGGCATTAATCTCATGCCTTTATCAATCTATGAGAGACTTGGGTTGAAAGGAATAAAATCGACGAAAATGACTATACAACTAGCAGATAGATCAATCACACGTCCAAAAGGGATTATCGAGGATGTATTAGTGAAGGTTGATGCATTTGTTTTCCTGGTGGATTTTGTTATTCTTGATTATGATGAAGATGAGAAGATTCCATTGATTCTGGGACGACCATTTCTAGCCACCGAACGCACTTTGATTGATGTTAAGAACGGAGAGCTCACATTAAGGATTAATGACCAAGAAATCACATTCAGTGTCATAGATTCCATGAAAATGCCAAATGAGATGGAGGAGTGTTATGTGACCCAAGAGATTTTAGAAGATGAGACCTGGGAAGAAGATTACAATGAAGAAAGAAAAAAAATAAAAAGCAAGGGAAGATGGAAGAAATTGGGCAAGTGAAGCATGATATGGGATGCGTAACCGAAAGCATTCTCGACCATGCCAACAAGCCCGAGTGATTGAAAAAGAAGAAGTCAGGGTGAAGACTTAAAAATAAGCGCTATTGGGAGGCAACCCATGGGTTAATTAAAAATTAGATTTGAATTCATTTAGTTTATTTGTTTTTATTTAATTTCTACATAATCAATTAATTAAGTTGAGCTTTGTTAGCAAATTAATTTAGGGGATACAAGATGTTCATCAAAATCATGGAGATTGAAAATTAATTCATTGTGGCAAGCATGTTAGGAAGGGGCTAAGGAAGTGAAGCTTGAAGAAGGGAAAATTTTTTGGCTTTACAAAATTGAGTCGCACCATGCAGGGATTTGGGGCAGCGGCGCGCAAGCATAAGGGCCGCGATATGCAACACAAGCCGCGGCGCCCCCAACTAAGGGCCGCGGTGCTCGGCATTTAAGAAGAAAAAGTAATCGTGGAAGAAAAACCATGCAGAGATTAAGAGCCGCGACACACATACGCAAGGGTCGCGACCCGCATTTACAAGCCGCAGCGCACATGTTAGAAGCCGCGGCGCTCGTGCGCATATTAACAGAATCCACACGGCATCAGGCACACATTTCTCCCATTCTTTCCCCATCTCTTGCCACCCAGTCTCCCATTCAAACACAAACTTCCCTAAAAACCACCCACATTCCATATTTACACCAAATCAAATCCTACCACAAATAGAGATTCAATTCCATAACAATTCAACAACTTAACCCTAATACCATCTCTGCAAGGAGGGTTCAAGTATTTATAGTAGAAGGAGTTGGAACCTCACATTCATAAGTTTCTTTTCATCTTCTTCAAACACATGCATGCTGTAGACACCCAAATTTTGCACTTCGTATACTAACCCTAACAGGAGGGCAGAATCATCAATTAACCCAGCCTACGAGAACAAAAGGTGGATATAAGTACGAACACTCAAAGCCACCACAACGACTTGCGATCAAAGCCGACACGACAACGAGCGGATATCAGGAATCGACTAATGGCCACTACGCTTACCTGCTCGTCGGTGATCTAGTGGGGGGGGGCAGCGCCCCCTGGAAACCAAGCTCCAAATACAAATCCTGTGTCATGTCGCAGCCATTCGAAACGAGTATTCCTGAATGACATGACACGTTTCCCGGCGGTTCCCGGACTGCAAAATACAAGCCTTTCAGCGAAAACCAACAGTACGACACGAGAATCGAGGTACAGTACGAAAATCGAGAAAATCAACCCAGCCAGCCGCGGATTGATCTGCGGCCAATGATGGGAAGACTGAAGTGCGCGGCGGGCGCGGAGAAACCGAGGCTAGCCGCAGATCAATCTGCGGCCAGCCGCGGATCAATTTGCGGCCAGCCGCGGATCAATCTGCGGCTGCCTCTGGCAGCCTTTATCAATGCAGTTCTTCATTTTTTCATCCGAGAGCATACAGGGAGTTCGAAAAAAAAAGAAAAGGGAAGAAACAGCTGCAAAAGAGCAACGGGAAAAGAGAGAAAAGAGAGGAAAAAGTGAGGATTTATACCCCTTTTGTTAGATTGTATCATATACATTTTCTACTATATTCAATATACGAGTTTATATGCATCGTGGTGTCATTTGCAAGGTGAAAAGTCCTTTTTTATAGCATTTTTGTTATATCATTTTGTTAAGTTTTTGTCATTCGGGTTATGTTAAATGTAGTTTTTCTTGTACATTATCATGGATACATGGATTAAGGATTATTAGTGAGGGTTCCAATGGAACGAAATTCTTCCTAATGGCCCGATGATATCCATTCGATGATTTTTAGCTCGTTATGGCAGTGTATTATGCGTAGTGTAGTTTAGATTGCTATTTTAGGATATTGTGGTGTGTTAGGCAACCCGGCGTTGTTTAATTTTTGTAGTATCCATTTTGTGGGTGTGTAGCGATTTCGGATGTGAGCCTAGGAACGCGACCCCGTGGTCCAAATTCGATGATGGACATTTTTTGGGTGCATGTAGTAGGATCGATATACCTCTTATTGTAAATATGTAATTATCGGGCCTTAAAACGATATCAAGTCGAAAATCAGGTTTAAGGCCCCGTAATAGTGAAATATGCGATTGTGGGCGTTGGGGTTATTTTGATGGCTTACATGCCCATGAATAGCCCCAATGTATTTTAATGCTTGATTCGATTCACGACACAAAAATTGATTTCAAAGCTAAACGATGAAGATTTCCATAAAATCAATCAAATTAGGTTATTAGCACCACGAGGCTTAAAATTGGAAGTGCGAATGAATGTCGATTCCCATTTAACGGGAAAGCTAAAGAAAAGTCATTTTCAAAACATCACAAAAAATGGTTTTATACAAAATAAATAACGTTTTATTAAATCTTTGTGCATAGGGTTAAAGAGATCCTAGAAATTGCCTGTCACTTAATTTATGAAAGCAACATATAGGCCTCGATTCCTATTTTGACGAAGGTTTAAAAAACTCTTGTTTTGCCAAAACGACACCTAATGAAAATCTTGCAGTTTTTGACAATAAAAAATCAAACCTTTCTTATAAAGGAATAAAGCTTTCTTGTATAAGCCGAAGGACATTCTAAAGCATTCTCAAATTAAAACACGACTTTTTTCCAAATGGTTTCTTCATGCAAATTCACCACAACATTCACACAAGCATACACGCGCACACACACACACATTCTAAGAATTAAAAAGGATAGGAAAAGCATCAAGATTGCGGTAACCGTGTTTCACGGAAGTCGGGGGGTGCCTAACACCTTCCCCTCGCTTAAGCAAACCCCCGAACTCTATGAATCTCGGTTTGCAGACCAATTAATTCGGAGTCACATATGAGCCAGCGATTTACGAAAACGAAACTCGGATGAGTTGGTACATCCATTTTGAAATATACCAACTGGCGACTCTGGTCAATTGGCTCATCGTAAAAAACGATCTTTCAAAATCCCGTCGACATTTATGCCGACCTTTTTCAAAAAATCATCTAATAAAAAGGCTAAAATTAGAAAGGGTAATAATTAGCATAGAAGCGATCTTCCCGACGTCGACAGCTGGCGACTCCACTGGGGACATTAGAGGGCTTAAGCCGCGTTCAAATCTTGATGCTGTCATATCCTTTAAAAATTTATGAATGTGTGTGTACGTGCGATATTTTGACCTGTTTTACCTATTGTTATGTGAGTGTGTGTTTTTTGTCCAAAGAATGAATGATTGAATGGAATTGCTTTACTTTAAAGTAATCATTTGCATACGGTGAGGACGATGAATGTGAATGTATGTTGAAAGTGTACCTTCTCCTAAGGCGAACCTGTCGGTTGCTTATTACTGGACTCGAAGGGGCTGCTCCCCGGAGATGGCTCAGGAAACGCACCACCCAAATCTGCTCCAATCGAAAGGATTCAGACGAGTAGATTGCGAAGATTTGGGGACCTTCATACCGAAAAGCCGCGAGAGTAACCTTAGGGTAGGTCAGCCTCAGATTAACCCAACGCAGGGAAAGTCTCTTCATGCCCTTTTACGTTTACGCGTATAAATGTCATAGTCCCATTCAATATTTTTATATGTACTCCCCTTTTGTCAAAAGAAAGTACTAACCTTTATGTTTTGCAGGGAATAGCTGGGAAAGCATAATAATTCGTGTCTAGCATTTATTATTGCAATATGGGACTGCTAACATTTTGTTTTGCAGGAAAAGATTAAAAAACCCAAAAACATAAAAGTTATAGCTTTAACATGCATCCACATTCTTCATTTCCCGAGACTAAACTTCAAACCGTTTTCACCTGTAGGATTGCTCCTCAAACGCGTTTGCAATCTAGGAGGGCCCAGGTTTCTACATCTGAAATGGCTGATCTGCCACCTACTAATCCTGGTTCCATATCTCGGGAGGAATTCGATGATTTTAAAAAACAGATGTTGGAAATGGCCACGATGCTGAAAGAGCAGTTGCTACCGAGATAAGATCCACCAAACAAGGATCCGCTTAAGGATCATCAAACCCAGCCTAAGGGCGGGCCAGTCATCCCCAAGGCCATTCTTACACCTAACAGGATAGTAATCACTATCCCAGAAGAGGGAGACACTGATGATCTTCAAAAGAAAATGAAGCAGATGGAGGAGACTATCCAGTCTCTGAAAGGCATAGGTTCACTAGGCAGGGTAAATTATTCAGATCTGTGTGTCTTTCCAGGAACCAGGTATCCGGAGAAGTTCAAGATCCCCGAATTTGAGAAATATAATGGGAAGGGAGACCCTTACATTGGGGAACTTGGGTCTTATGTAGAGGACGAAGGACTGAGGATGCAGTTATTCCAAAAGAGCCTAACGGGAGAAGCAAGAACTTGGTATGCCCGCCTTGATAATGCTCGGATCCACAACTGGGAAGAGCTAGCCCATACCTTCTTGACACAATACAGCTTCCAGGCACAGATGGCCCCTGACAGATATCAGATGACAAAGGTCAAGAAGCAACCAAAAGAATCTTTTAGGGACTATGCACAGCGATGGAGGGGTATGGCTGCACAGGTAAATCCCCCAATGAGCGAGGCGGAGATGGTAATGACCTTTGTGGATATTCAGGAGGCGCCCTATTATGAGTGAGTGATAGCGGGGATTGGAAGACCTTTTGCCGAAATGATAAAGCATGGAGAAATGGTTGACATGGGGTTAAAGTCTGGCAAGATCCGGGACTTCACAGCTCTAGTTACAGTTGCGGAGCAAATCCAGAGTGGAAATTATGGTAGTACTTCCCGCAGGACCCAAAAGAGAAAGGAGGAGGATGTTGCCCTCATCCTGCAGGGATCATCTAGGAAGGTGGAGAGTAGCCCTCCAGTGCAAATACAGAGAATTATGCCACCCCGACAATCTAATTTCGCTAATCAAAGGACGAACGGACGAAGAAGATTTGAGACCACCAGAGATCGGGTATTCACCCCGCTTGGGGATCCTCTTGAACAGATTTTGGCAGTATTAATAGCACAGAGAAAGATAGTCGATTTGGCACCCCCAATTGACCCGAAAGGGAGAAGATTTGACCCTAGTAAGAAGTGTGCGTACCATTCGGGTTCCCCTGGTCACGATACTCAGGGATGCTGGGCGCTAAAGCACAAGATTCAGAACATGATTGATAGCGGGGAGATCGTGGTGGAACAGCCAGAGTCACCAAATGTTAAAGTCAATCCCCTGCCTAAACATGATGGGGAAGGGGTCAATGTGGTGGAAGCCAGCGAAACCGGAGGACCACCAGAGATGAATTATATAAAGAGAATCGATGAGATGATTTGCATGACAAGTGATCAAGAGATTATACGAGGGACACCGATTAGGTTGGCGGGTCTGAGCAGGGGTATCACAGAGGCGCCTATCAGGTTAACGGCTCTGAAACCTCTCACCATTGCAGCAAGACCACAAATCCCCATTAGCAGTCTGAAAACAGTGCCGTGGAATTACGGGGGAGTATCAGAGGAGGCGGCCAGTTGTGCTTCTGTAACATCAAAGGGGAATCCTTTACATCTTCCAGGGTGAGTCTTTGAGAGCAAAGGGAAGAAGAACGAAAAGATATCCGAGGAGAAAGCTATGGAATTCTTAAGGAAGATGAATCATCCAGAAGCGAGGGGGATCAAGGTATTGAGCGAGGAATCGACTCTGACATCGATCATGGATTTGGTATTATCATCCGACGATCACTGCAGAATTCTGGCCAAAGTCTTGGAGGCACACATTCCCAAGGTGATTAGCAAAGAAGGATTCGGCCATCTAGTGGACCATCTGTTAGAAAACAATGTAATATCGTTCAGAGATGATGATATCCCCAAAGAGGGAAGGGGGCATCGGAAACCGCTGCATATTGCGGTAATCTCATCAGGATATGTCATGAATGGGGTGCTAATTGATGGGGGATCAACATTGAATATCTGTCCATTCAGTACATTGGAATAAATGAACGTCAGTCCTAAGCGCCTGCGGGCCAGTTATGTAGTGGTAAGAGCCTTTAACGGATCCCAGAAGGATACAATGGGGGAGATAGAATTGCCTGTGGAGATAGGGCCTTGTACTTTCGATATTTCATTCCAAGTCCTGGATATCGCAGTAAGTTATAACATGTTATTGGGAAGGCCATGGATACACATGGTCGGGGCAGTTCCCTCTACGCTACACCAGCAAATTAAGTTTATCATCGACGGGAATCTGGTGACGGTCTCTGCAGAGCATAATGGCCCTTCTCCTTCCAGGAATGGCCTGCCGGTGATTAATTTGGACGAATCGGTGGTACCCGCCAGTTTTCAGGTGCTGGAAATCAATACCCCCCACTACGGATGTCTGGGGGCTCCAACCGTAAAATCTAAGGTCTCTCCTGAACTTATCTTTGTTGCTAGAGAAATGATGAAGATGAAGTTTCGACCTGGGCAAGGGTTGGGAAAGAACAGTCAAGGAATTACTGAGCCTATTCAACTGCCCAATCAGATAGGCAAGGCAGGATTGGGGTATTATGGAGGCGTAGGACAGAAACACTCTCAAGGGGGGACCCCAACTCGACTGGCCGAAAGTCTGATGTCGAAAGTCAACAATGAACAAGGTACTGGCAAGCCTGTGACTGAGACAGGAGGTGAAAAATTGAACCCAACGAATGATGAGTCGGCCAAAAAGGAGAGTTTCCTGCAGGAGGTCATGCAACAATTTGAAACCAAGTGTTATATCCCTGGACAGTCAGTAAGCAGTGGAAAAGGGAAGGATGTTGCCACGCCGTCAGGAGCCCAACAGAGTGTGCCTGTCATCAATTGGGCGGGGCTGACTATTCCTGAAGAGGTTATGAAGAAGGACCAATGCAATGTGGCTGTAGTCATCGAGGAAGTTTCCGATGCGAAGCCGCCTTTCATATGTCGCATTCCGGCCGATCTGACCACCGACAACTGGACAATGGAGCCAGTAATATCTAAACGAGGGTAAAATATGGCGTCAAGATGTTAGACCCCGGATGGTGGGGGATGAATAAATACCAGTTGTTGTCCCTTATTTTGAATTTTGCATGGTTATGTTATTTTGTCATGTTATTTTAAAGATGATCATTGTGGGAAAATGACTTTTATATATGACAAATATTTTTGTTTCATGTCAGGTGTACCAATTTGAGTATTTCTTGCCTAACAAACGATGTTTCAAATTTGAAAGATGACTATGATTTTGATATTGAGCTGGATTTCGATTTAATGGGCATTGAGCAGGATGAGACAGATAATGACGACACGCCTGAGGAGATCAAAGAATGGGTCGAAGACAAACCCAAACCCAACTTAGACCAAATCATCACCATAAATATCGGAACCCCTGACAAACCCAAGGAGCTCAAGATAGGGACAGACCTGACCCCTAGCCAAAAAACAGAGATAACCGAGTTGCTAGGCCAGTATGAGGATGGTTTTGCCTGGTCTCATGAGGACATGATCGGATTGTCCACCGACATTGTGGTACACCGGTTGCCCATCAAAGAGGGTTTCAAGCCTGTCAAGCAGAAACTAAGAAAGCTAAAACCAGAGTGGAGCTTGAAGGTGAAGGAAGAAATCGTCAAACAGTTCAAGGCTGGAATCATTATGGTGTCCACTTACCCGGAATGGCTGTCCAATATAGTCCCAGTGGCTAAGCCTAGAGGGAAGGTGAGGGTATGTGTCGACTATAGAGATCTGAACAAGGCCAGTCTCAAGGACAACTTCCCAGTGCCTTTTGTACACATCTTGGTGGATAACACAGCCCAATACGAGATGTACTCTTTTGTTGATTGCTTTGCAGGGTATCATCAGATAATGGTGGCGGAGGAAGATCGGGAAAAGACCGCTTTCATCACCCCTTGGGGCACCTTCTGCTACAGACGATTAGCCTTCGGTCTTACAAATGCGGGGGCCACTTATCAAAGAGCCATGATGGCCCTATTCCACGACATGATGCACAAGGAGATAGAGGTCTACGTGGATGACATTATCGTGAAATCGAGGGTAGAATCTGATCATACAACCCATCTCAAAAAGCTATTCGATCGGCTCAGAAAATATAATTTGAAGCTTAATCCGGCAAAGTGTGCTTTCGGAGTGCAGTCGGGCAAGCTCTTGGGATTCCTGGTTAGTAATCGGGGCATTGAGTTGGATCCGGCGATGATTAAGGCCATTGTGGATATGCCGGCACCTCGCACAGAAAAGGAGATAAGAGGATTTCTGGGAAGAATAAACTTCATCAGCCGCTTCATATCCCACTTGACAACTACATGCGAGCCGATTTTTAAACTGTTAAGGAAAGATGTCTCCCAAGAGTGGAATAGGCAATGCCAGAAAGCCTTTCAGACCATTAAGAAGCAGCTAACAGAAGCACCGGTGCTGGTGCCCCCGAAGGATGAGATCCCTCTATTTATGTATATATCGGTCAATGCCATTGCGATGAGATGTATGCTGGGACAGAGGAATGAATCAGGCAAAGAGCAGACCATCTATTACCTGAGCAAGAGATTTAGCCGATGTGAACAGAATTACACCCCCATTGAAAGGACCTGTTGTGCTTTGGCGTGGGCTGCAATGAGATTATAGCACTATCTCCATGGGCACACTACGTACCTGATATCGAGAATGGATCCCCTGAAGTATATCTTTAAAAGGCCCATGCTGAACTGTCGATTGTCAAGGTGGCAGTCAATCTTACAGCAGTTCGACATCGTATACGTGACTCAGAAAGCCATAAAAGGGCAGGGAATTGCAGATCAATTGTCAGAAATGCCAGCGGGAGGGGGGGTGGAGCCTTTAGAAACTCCATTGTCGGGCGAGGATGTATTCTGGGTCTTACACACGAGATGTGATGACGAGGGGCAGTTCTGGAAGTTATATTTTGATGGTGCCATGAATGCTGAAGGGGCAGGAGCCGGAGCAGTCCTGATCTCTATCACCGGAGAGAAATACCCCGTGGCCACTAAATTGCGGTTCATTAATTCGAATAACACAGCTGAGTATGAGGGAGTAAAAAGACTAGCGGTGTTCGGGGATTCAGAGCTGGTAATCAAACAGGCGATCGGGGAGTATAGCACGAAGGAGCTCCGGTTGCTTCCATACCACCGATGTGTTATCCAATTGATGCGAGAATTTGAAGATATCGCTTTCCGACATATCCCCCGGGGACGAAATGATTTTGCCGATGCATTGCCAACTCTGGCTTCCTTAATCCACATAATCAAAAGCAGGGACGTTCCATAGATTGAAATAGCGGTACAGAATGCCCCGGCATACGAGGAGCATGTGGCAGTATTATCGGAGGAGGTGGTTCTGCCAAAGCAGCCTTGGTATCACGACATAAGGGAGTATCTGAGGGATAGATCCATTCCTGACCAAGCAAGCCGAGCTGAGAGGTTAAGAATCCAAAAGATGGCGATGAAGTTTTATCTGAGCGGGGATTCACTGTACAAGAGGGATGCCGGTTTGGGATTGTTGCGATGTGTAAATGAAACGCAGGCCCAAAAGATTATGGACGAAATACATGGGGGAGTGTGTGGGCCACACATGAGTGGACCGATGCTGGCCAAAAAGATCTTGAGGACGGGGCATTATTGGTTAACACTGAAAGCCGACTGCGATGATCATGTCAAACGATGTTACCAATGCCAGGCGCACGACAATGTAATCCATGCGCCTCCCAATGAACTGCATTGTATGACCTCCCCTTGGTCATTCTCAATGTGGGGTATGGATGTAATCGGACCAGTGGAGCCCAAAGCAAGCAACGAACACCGATTTATCTTCGTCATGATCGATTACTTCACTAAATGGGTAGAAGCAGCGTCCTTCCCCAAAGTAACTCAAGAGATCATCGTTCGTTTCATCAGGAATAATGTCATTTGCCGATACGGGCAACCTGAGGTCTTAATCTCCGACAATGACAAGAATTTGAACAATGCCCTCATGAAGAAATTATGTGACCAGTTTAAGATCAAACACCTCAATTCTGTCATTTACCGTCCTAAGATGAATGGGGCAGTGGAGGCTGCAAATAAGAATATCAAGAAGATCATGGCGAGAATGTCCGCCAATCATCAGGGATGGCCGGATCTGCTACCTCTCACCCTGCTGGCGTACAGAACGTCGGTGCGTACTTCTACAGGGGCAACCCCTTACGCTTTGGTATACAGAATGGAGGCGGTTCTGCCGGTTGAGGTTGAGATGGCGTCCCTCAGAATCTTGATGGATGCTCAGATAAACGAGGAGGATTGGATGCAAGGTCGATACGACCAGTTGGCCCTAATTGATGAAAGGAGGGTGGTTGTTGTTTTGCACAGTCAGTTATATCAGCAAAGAATCTCTCGATCGTACGACAAAAAGATAAGACCTGGGAAGTTCAAGGAAAATGACCTAGTGCTAAAGAGAGTCATGCCTTGTCAAGACGAAGCCAAAGGGAAGTTTGCCCCGAACTGGGAAGGACCTTTTGTGATTAAGAAAGTGCTGTCCGGAGGAGCCCTCATATTGCAAGAGATGGATGGTGAGGTGTTTCCACAGCCCATCAATTTCGACTCGGTGAAGCGGTTCTACGCTTGAATCATCATTTTCTCCTTTTTCTTTGAAGAACGAACTACGTAGGACCTGATTTCTCGACTTGTGGGAGTACGTAGGCAGCCATCATGGCACGATCCATTTCTTTACAAAATAATACTTTCTCTAACCAAAACCGATTCCCAACAGCCAGAAAAACCTTCTTATACCCTCGAAACCTTCCCGAAACCAGCCACCTAATAAGCTTCATCTCAAATGACATAACCCTAACCCAACCAAACAGTTAGCCAAAATCTAAGACTCAGTCCGATGAAATCAACAGGGTGTGCGGCAATATCTGTCAAATCTCCATCAAGACTTGAGAAGAGAAAGAAGGCAAAATATCAAAATCGTGGTTAGCTGGATAAAATGAGGATCCAATGAAAGGCAACGATACGACAAAAAAGGGAAAATGACTAGATTTAATGCATGTCTATATATATAAGTCATTTTGTTACAAGATTTCTCTTTCGATAACCGATGAAACTAACATAGTCTATGCAGGAAATAAAATGATCTACAAATCTGAAACTAACTAAAGCAGGATGGATAAGGTGGTGGATAGATCTGAAGCATCGGCATCCCCTGCAATTTATTGCCCCAGCATGTCGATGCGATCCAATAAAGCAGTGGCTCGGCTAACAGTCTCAGAGTGAGCATCTATAACTGCCCTAGTCTGCAATACAATGACGTCTCTATTAGTGAGGGCAGCATCTCTGGCCAGAATAGCAGCATCTCTCTCAACAAGAGCAGCGTCCCTCTCAGCCTCAGTAGTAATCAGGCTATCCTCAGTAACCCGACTAGGGGCAGAATCAACTGAGATGGAATAAGGAATATGGGCGGGTGTGGAGAAGCCTTCAAAATCATGTCCGGACATCACCTCTGTAGACTCAGGAAGAGCAGATACCTCTGGGGTGGTATCATCTGTGGAAATCACTCGAGAGTCATCAAATACTCTAGTCTGACTCAAACCAACCATATCAGAGGCTCCGTGCAACCATTGCACATAAGCAGATGTCTGAATGGGGCAACTCTCACTATACTCGGCAAAGACCCTGCGAGACCAAAGATCATATACCCGTAGTAGATCTCTCTCTGTCTGGGGTGATATGAGGAATCGGTAGTCGGCTGCGCCCGTGAAATGGTGAAAATCCTGTATCTGATCAAACTGCCCTATAACCGCCAAGGGATGATAAGTCGTCACGCCCCTCAAGCCAGAAATAAGGATGAAATCCAAGGTGGGCACATGAGTCGAGAAGCTCATGAAGGAGCAATAACCCGAATAGATCAAGAGATGAAAGGGCTCCTCAATAGACGATAAGAATTCTATCCAGGAAACCGCATCAACATAGCTCACGGGACGAAACGAGAATTGCATGGCTATGTCGTGGCTGAAGCAAAATCCATGGCGACAGAAATGACCGATGGGGCTGAGATGGCTCATAAACCATACATACAACAAAACAGAGCTCCCTATAAATACTCTGCCTCAGAAGGACTGACAATATGAGGCTGACATGTAGGTGTCTGCTAGTATCATGGGAATAATGGTGTGATCCTCCTAAAGGGCTCTAGTGGCCGCAATAACTCGCATATCCAACAGATCAGATCCGGCTGGCAGATACAAAACTTAGATAACACAAGCCATCAAAACATCTACTCTCAAAGCGCCCCAACGCTCCTCAGATACGAAAAAATCACCAGAGAATAGATGAAAACTGTCGAGTGAGCCGAATCGGTCAATCAGGAAATGAAGAGGAACTAGATGGTCTGATGTGATCACCGATAACAGAACTGTCCTCCGCAACCCAGTAAAAGTCAAGAACTGACGGCGCATGGGACCAGCGGTGACCCTGACACAGGGACCATCCAAAGACAAGCCGGTAAAGCGAGCATACTCCTCGAGAGTGGGGGTCAGCTCCACTGTCCCTAATCTGAACACCTAACGGGCAGGGGCCCAATAGCTCAGAATACCCTCCACAAAGCCCGTCGACACCTGAAAGGATAATAAGGACCAGGAATGTCCCAGAAGACCATCTGTAATAGCCCTGTCGCCCGACGACAAACTGTCCAGCCAGCGGAAAAGCCTGCCAACCAACCCTGTGGGAGGACCGAGATCCAAACGTACCACGGCGTCTGGTGACGACATCTGTGAAAAATAGTATCAAAAAGACTGTGCAAGGGTCATTATCTATCCATGAAAAAAAAGCATACATCATACAATTAATAATAGGGCAATTGAACTGTCATAATGATAAAACTGTGCATAAATAAAAGAGTTCAGTACATAGTGCATGAAATGGAAAAAGAAATCGAGCAGGTTCAAGTACAAAAAAGGCCATATCCTATCATGATCTAATCAAAGGTGATATCATCTATGAAGTCGGGATCCTCAAATTGATCCCCTGGAGTAGAAGTCGAAGTCGAAGCCCCGAAGTTAATATCTGGGATATATGGGGGCACTGGGGCATCAGATGAGCTCGGGCCTGCATCGAAACCCGCACTATCAGGGTCATACGCATAAGCATCCTCTGGGGTCCGGCCTAACACCCGAAGATATAAGGATAGCTGGTCCACCTGGCGGGTCAGAGTAGCAATCTGCTCAGCATGTGTGGGAGCCCGAACACAGGTAGCCCAATCAGTCATCATCACTGATCTAGGGACCATATCCCCGAGGAAGAATGTGGCTCGAGTCTGAGGACCAATAGTACGGGGCACCCACTAGGTATGGAAGGCCTCACTCGTGCTGGGACCCGAAGAAAGTGTCCGGCCATCCTCTCCCTCCAGCATAATCTCTGAGGGCTGAGAATCCACCGGCCAGGATGTAGTAAGAGGGAGGGAGTGCTGAATACGGATCTCTCCAGTCACGCATCTGAATGCGCGCTCTCCCAAATACATCACCCATCCTCCAACACTCTGCAAGGTAAGGCGACGGGTGGAAAGTGCGAACTCTGGGCCGGAGGGATATCCATCTGTAAACCCCGCAGTCAGATGCTCAGAGAGATAAGGAGTCCAAACGACCTCAGCAGCGGTGATCAACTCCAACTGAATACGGCAGTGGGCGAAACTGCCAGACACCGGGACCTCCTCTAAAGTATTGTGGTGCCACCGCCGACCCCTGGGATAGGTGTCCAGACCGAGAGTCGTGACAGGCTTCAGGCATGGGAGTCGCTCGTACGCCCAGAACTGTGAACAGAGACAAGAAACGACATAAGTAACCGACAGTTGCAGAGAAAGGAAATGAAATGATAGGAAATGCAGTAAGAAAAGAAGGCTTACTAGCAGAAAGGGGTAAAACCCAAGCCAAGCGTCTGTCTGTCCCTCCGAGCGAAGACGGAGACCGTGGAGGAAATAAGCAAAAGTGAAGGACCCCCAATCATAATCACCGATCTGATCCACGTCCCTGATGGCTCCGACAACGCTGAAATGAATGGTAGAAGAGTTGTTCCCTAGGAAACAACCCCTCATGATAGTCAGGAACAGACGCCGGAGCAGAATGTCACGAGTAGCTCGGTCTGCGGGGAAGGGCATCGCATAGATGCCTCCAACAGCATCAACAGCCAATGCTCCGGACCGAATGTTGCGGGCCTTAAAGACCAGGTCCTCAGCAGCGAAACCCAACAGAGATCGGACCTCCGCTGGAGTAATATCGAGATCTAGGGGAACACGGACCCCGGTGAACTCAATACCGGTGATGTACCTCCAATCCCAAGGAGTCAGCACAACCTCGCAGTCCAAGAGATGAAGGGACTGGGTCTGGTGGAACCATCGCTCAGACAAGGCCCTCATATAACCCCATGGGCACTGACGGGGTATGATGGTGAAGAAAGAACGGAAACCCCAGGAATCCACCACCGTGCGGTAATCGGCGTGCAGTGCTGTGTAAAGGGAATAGACGTTAAACCAGTTGCCCCTCGGCTGAGTAAACTCGAGCACCTGTGGCAATCACTAATGGATCAGTCCAGATACGAACAAAGATTGGGAATGAATTCAGAGGAGTAATGAGTATACCTCATTAGCGACGAGAAATGCTGAGGGGTGACGGCTGAGATCTCGACCCAACAGATCAGGCACCTGGACAGAGGCACCGGGTAGAGCGCGGCGAGTAGAGGGAGCTGGTGTGCCGGAGGGCGGCCCCTCTGCCTCAATGTCTGGAAGAACGGCCTCGTCAACCTCAGGATGGTCAGGCCGGACGATAGCCTCCGCCAGTCGGCGAGCTTGGCGAGTCCGAGTCAAAACTCGAAGCACGAGGTGCAGTGGAGCTGCTAGGAGCGTCAGGATCCATAGCTGGAACGACACAGTAGAAGAGGGAGGTACATTATATTTCGAATTATATCGTAAAAAAAAAATTTTTTTTGCTTATCTTCATCGTAGAATTAATGCAGCATAATGCATGGTTACTATATATGCATAAATTAGATTTTAGTGGGACTCCAGTTAAAAAATAAAAAATAAAATAAAAATAAAAATAAAAAAATACGAGATTTCGACCAATCGGGTGTGGAACCCGACGAATCAATTTATCGTGGCGGGACCTGGCAGGAACGAGGTGATTTACGAAACGATCAACTGGAAATGAGACCCGGTGCTAACGAGACGATCAACCGGAAACGAGACCCGGTGCCGACGAGACGATCAACCGGAAATGAGACCCGGTGCTGACGAGACGATCAACCGGAAACGAGACCCGGTGCCGACGAAACGATCAACCGGAAACGAGACCCGATGCAGACGAGTCGACCAATCAGAGACGAGAACAGATATAGACGAGTCGATCAACTGGAAACGAGACCCGGTGCCGACGAGACGATCAACCGGAAACGAGACCCGGTGCCGACGAGACGATCAACCAGAGACGAGACCCGGTGCCGACGAGACGACCTGTAATGCCCGTGAATTTTGAACGTCCTTATTAATTAAATCTAATTTAATTTAATGAGTTAACGTTGTGTTCTATTTAAACCAACTTGGGTTAAGTGGTGGGAGATGTATAAGATGTGTCTATACTTGTGTTGGCAGGTATGATATAACTATGGTTAAAAAATAACCATATGTGAGTCAAGTGTAGGAATTGGTGTGTAATGACTAAAATGGCCAAGAGTGGTTAATAACCAAGGTAATTATGAAGGGGCAATAACCATTGTATATCCAAGTGGTTAATAACCAATGTAATTATGGCGGGATAATAACCATTGTGTTTACACAATGTAATTATGACAAGATAATAACCAATGTCTAATAACCAATGAAGAATGAGTAATAACTAATGGATAATTAAGATTTTGCGAAAAGACTATTTTAACCTTAAAAGAAGTTGGGTAATGTCTAAAATACCCTTGAAGAAGTTGCTAGGAAGCTTCCTATTATTGATGAATTAACCAAATTGCCCTTGCCTAGTCATGGTTAATGACTATTTTGCCCATGGTCTATACTTTCCTATAAATAGGACTCCTCACCAATGATGGTAGGGGTTGGTTCATTATTATTCACCAAGTGTAGAGAGAGTGTTAGAGAGAGAGTTTGAAGAAAAAGCAAGAACAAATCTTGTGGGAGAAAGAAGAAGGTCTTGATTGTTTAGGCCATCCCCATTCACAACCTATTTTGGAAAGAGGAGGGGAATAGCCAATAAATCTAGGTATGGATCTCATTTCCTTCAAACCCTAGTTTTCTTGTTGTTATTATTATATATTTAACTATTATTATTATTAGACACTTATTTTGTTGGAAATTTTTATGTTGTTGGTTTATGTTGGTAGTAGAGATGGAGTATTTGTGGATCTAGATTTTTATCTTGTCAAATCTATATTATTTTAAGAGCACACTTAACAAGTATGGTTTTAAATCTAAGAAATAAGATATTATGGTCTAGTGTGCTTTCATTGATGCCATGTTGTAGCTTAAGACGTTTAGTAAGTGTTTTAGTATTTTTGATGTGCTAAAACATGTGTGTATGCGTACCTAAAACGAATCAGCCCACTCCCGGAATTACTGTTCACGTTCCGTAAGCTGGGTGCATGATCCGTGAGCTCTGGGTGATAGAGCTATAAGATACAGAGATTCTCCAAGTGGAACGACTAAAAACAGAGTTAAGATGAGTGAGATATGAATTTATTACTAAAACACCCCACTGCTTTAGGACTGTGCAATGCAGTCCGGTTCCTGGCCAGTTTCGGTAATCAAAACAGATCCAAATTTGCTCTTTGATGATGGGATATTGTAGTTTAAGAAGATACGAAGCTAACAAGACCAACTAGACATCAAACGGAGTTGTAGAACTCAAGATATTCAAGTTTTGCCTAAGGACCCCAAAGCTGGAAACAAATCCGAAAATAGCAAAGTCTTAAATCCATTTAAGTCATTAAAAATCTTTGTTAATAAATTCTAATGCATGTCAATGGATGATTAAACTAATTAAATATTGTTTAAGTATATTTAATCATTTAACTATTATTTAAGTAGCATTAATTAATTATTGTTTAATTATTATTAAATAATGATTAAGGATAATTAAGAATTGTAAATATTATTTGATTAACCTTAAATAATAAATAAACCTAATTAGTTATTATTTATTATCAAATAATAACTAAAGATAATTTCTTATTCACTAAGTAATTATTTATTACTTGATTAACCTTAAATAATAAATAAATCTAATTAGATATTATTTATTATTAAATAATAACTAAAGATAATTCTTATTCACTAAGTAATTATTTTATTACTTGATTAACCTTAAATAATAAATAAATCTAATTAGATATTATTTATTATTAAATAATAACTAAAGATAATTCATATTTACTAATTAATTATTTATTATTCAATTAACTTTAAATAATAAATAAATCTAATTAGCTATTATTTATTATTAAATAATAACTAAAGATAATTGTTACGCACTAATCAATTATTTATTAATTGATTAAATTTAAATAATAAACAAACCTAATTAATTATTATTTAATCTTAAATAATAATTAAAGATAATTAAAATTTATAATTTGATTATTATTTAATTAATAATTGAATAATAAGTGAACATAATTAGTTATTAATTACTAATAATAACTAAAGATAATTAATTAATTACTATTTAATAGTAATTAAATAAAGATAGAGTTAATAAAATAGAGAGAGTTTAAATAACTCATTAATTAAGCAATCATAATAAATTGTTTTAAGGGTTTAATAAATGAATATTACTTAAGAAAGAGTAATGTTAATTAATTTAACAATTATAATAAATTGCTTAGAGGTTAATAAGTGATTATCACTTAAGGGAAACATGGTTAATTAATTAAACCATCAACCTAGAGATCCATTAAAGTGTCTTATAGGATTTATGATAGTTTATTAACTTATGTGTGCTATGTGATTTGCTTAATTGTTAAATAAATAGCATAAGTAAGCGTATCGATATACAACTACGCAGTACTAATTGATAGCTCAACATTATCAATGTTAGGTTCTTCAAGGCCAATTAGTTAAAGCTAGAATTATTTGTAGCTAAGCAGACAGGCAAGTTCCCTAACTCAAACTCGAGTTATGATTTTTGAAGCATGATTAGTGAATAATTATTGTTGATTATTCACATCTATACTGATTATTGAGATTCGCACCTTGTGCAATTGAATTCATATTCTATTATTATTGAACTGTGAATTAGATTAAAGTTCTTTCAAGCATGAACTGTTTATGAAGTAGATCTATGCTATTGTATCAGCTAGATCAATCATGTCTAAATTTGTTGAATCAAAGGTATTTTAAAAGTTGTTCTTATTAAATTGTTAGGGTAAGAACTCTTGGCTGAGAAAAGGATAAATTTGATTAAGGCATGATATCAATGCTGGTTTATTAAGTGTTTATGCATAAATCACGGGGTATGAAAGGCTGATCCCCTTGATTACCAAAACTTTTTAAGAGGTCCGGTTTAAATGCTGAGAACCTTGGCAAATGTTTATGGTTATTTTCAACCACTCAGTAATTGTCATTCAAGTATTCGAATATTCAACTGTTGATTATTAATTCATGTTTCTTCACACTCTTATACCGTTGTTGAACATTGAAAGCGAAACTTCCTTCTAATCATGATATATCTCCTTTGTGTATAAACTTGCTAAGCAAACTAGTTGCTTACCCTTGCTATATCATGATCTTTATTTCAGCTAAGGCAGAGACATCTAAAGGGGACAAAGGAAAAGGGAAGGTGCAAGAATAGTTGCCTGATAGGGATTATGTAGCAGTTTATCTTAAAATGTTATTTGGTTATGTGAACTCTTATTGTATTAAGGGTATGTTTTAAGTTAAGGTTAAAGAACCTTGGGACCAGAATTGTAGGACTTTATTTCTATTCGATAAACAATGTATGTTTATTATTCCGCATTTAGTTAGAAAGTATGTTTGTTGTTGAGAATCGTGAACACCGAATTCGAGGTTAGGAAACCCGGATTTGGGGGTGTCACACGACCAACCGGAGACGAGACCCAGTGCCGACGAGACGATCAACCGGAAATGAGACCCGGTACAGACGAGTCGACCAATCGGAGACGAGAACCGATACAGGCGAGTCGACCAACCGGAAACGAGACCTGGTGCCGACGAGACGATCAACCGGAGACGAGACCCGGTGCCGACGAGACGATAAACCGGAAACGAGACCCGGTGCAGACGAGTTAACCAATCGGAGACGAGAACCGATACAGACGAATTGACCAATCAGAGACGAGAACCGATATAGGCAAATCGACCAATCGGAAACAAGAACCGATACAGACGAGACGACCCATCGGAGACCAGACCCTACATCTACGAGACGATCGATCGGATACGAGACCCGACAGTTATGAGACGACGGCGATACCAAGACGATGACGATTACGAGACAGAGCACGGCATCTGCGATAACGATTATAGCAATGACCTGTCAGAGACGGAACCCGACAACATCGATGCGATCAGCAATTGAGTCCTGTTGAGATCGATACTCACAATGAATTTACGATTGCATGATGCATCGATACCTTTACGAATGTTTGCATGCCTTGCATCTTGTGTTGCATCATAAGCTATATGTGTTGCATCATGTATGTATTGTCATTCTTATGCACCGTTATTCATGCCTCGGGTGTCTACTTCTTTATCATGTTCATTTCATTTAACATTTCATAAACATGATAAAGAGGGCAGCTGTGGACACCCAAATTTTGCACTTCGTATACTAACCCTGACAGGAGGGCAGAATCGTCAATTAACCCAGCCTACGAGAACGAAAGGTGGACATAAGTACGAACACTCAAAGCCACCACAACGACTTGCGATCAAAGCCGACACGACAACGAGCGGATATCAGGAATCGACTAATGGCCACTACGCTTACCTGCTCGCCGGTGATCTAGTGGGGGTCGGGGGGGGGGGGGGGCAGCGCCCCCTGGAAACCAAGCTCCAAATACAAATCCTGTGTCATGTCGCAGCCATTCGAAACGAGTATTCCTGAATGACATGACACGTTTCCCGGCGGTTCCCGGACTGCAAAATACAAGCCTTTCAGCGAAAACCAACAGTACGACACGAGAATCGAGGTACAGTACGAAAATCGAGAAAATCAACCCAGCCAGCCGCGGATTGATCTGCGGCCAATGATGGGAAGACTGAAGTGCGCGGCGGGCGCGGAGAAACCGAGGCTAGCCGCAGATCAATCTGCGGCCAGCCGCGGATCAATTTGCGGCCAGCCGCGGATCAATCTGCGGCTGCCTCTGGCAGCCTTTATCAATGCAGTTCTTCATTTTTTCATCCGAGAGCATACAGGGAGTTCGAAAAAAAAAAGAAAAGGGAAGAAACAGCTGCAAAAGAGCAACGGGAAAAGAGAGAAAAGAGAGGAAAAAGTGAGGATTTATACCCCTTTTGTTAGATTGTATCATATACATTTTCTACTATATTCAATATACGAGTTTATATGCACCGTGGTGTCATTTGCAAGGTGAAAAGTCCTTTTTTATAGCATTTTTGTTATATCATTTTGTTAAGTTTTTGTCATTCGGGTTATGTTAAATGTAGTTTTTCTTGTACATTATCATGGATACATGGATTAAGGATTATTAGTGAGGGTTCCAATGGAACGAAATTCTTCCTAATGGCCCGATGATATCCATTCGATGATTTTTAGCTCGTTATGGCAGTGTATTATGCGTAGTGTAGTTTAGATTGCTATTTTAGGATATTGTGGTGTGTTAGGCAACCCGGCGTTGTTTAATTTTTGTAGTATCCATTTTGTGGGTGTGTAGCGATTTCGGATGTGAGCCTAGGAACGCGACCCCGTGGTGCAAATCCGATGATGGACATTTTTTGGGTGCATGTAGTAGGATCTATATACCTCTTATTGTAAATATGTAATTATCGGGCCTTAAAACGATATCAAGTCGAAAATCGGGTTTAAGGCCCCGTAATAGTGAAATATGCGATTGTGAGCGTTGGGGTTATTTTGATGGCTTACATGCCCATGAATAGCCCCAATGCATTTTAATGCTTGATTCGATTCACGACACAAAAATTGATTTCAAAGCTAAACGATGAAGATTTCCATAAAATCAATCAAATTAGGTTATTAGCACCACGAGGCTTAAAATTGGAAGTGCGAATGAATGTCGATTCCCATTTAACGGGAAAGCTAAAGAAAAGTCGTTTTCAAAACATCACAAAAAATGGTTTTATACAAAATAAATAACGTTTTATTAAATCTTTGTGCATAGGGTTAAAGAGATCCTAGAAATTTCCTGTCACTTTATTTATGAAAGCAACGTATAGGCCTCGATTCCTATTTTGACGAAGGTTTAAAAAACTCTTGTTTTGCCAAAACGACACCTAATGAAAATCTTGCAGTTTTTGACAATAAAAAATCAAACCTTTCTTATAAAGGAATAAAGCTTTCTTGTATAAGCCGAAGGACATTCTAAAGCATTCTCAAATTAAAACATGACTTTTTTCCAAATGGTTTCTTCATGCAAATTCACCACAACATTCACACAAGCATACACGCGCGCACACACACATTTTAAGAATTAAAGGATAGGAAAAGCATCAAGATTGCGGTAACCGTGTTTCACGGAAGTCGGGGGGTTGCCTAACACCTTCCCCTCGCTTAAGCAAACCCCCGAACTCTATGAATCTCGGTTTGCAAACCAATTAATTCGGAGTCACATATGAGCCAGCGATTTACGAAAACGAAACTCGGATGAGTTGGTACATCCATTTTCAAATATACCAACTGGCGACTCTAGTCAATTGGCTCATCGTAAAAAACGATCTTTCAAAACCCCGTCGACATTTATGCCGACCTTTTTCAAAAAATCATCTAATAAAAAGGCTAAAATTGGAAAGGGTAATAATTAGCATAGAAGCGATCTTCCCGGCGTCGACACATGCAATCACTTTTCTCCATTCTTTTGATCGAATTACACTAGTTATGATTTTTTTTGGTGTTTGAAACAACGATTTGAGGGAGTGAACATATTCAAAAGGCTTTGATTTTGGGTCAAAAATTGGGCGCACACCAAGTGTTTGATAAATTGCCCAAACCATATCTTTCATCACTATTTTGATTTTCAAGCATTATCAAGCTTTCCAATGGCACCCAAACGTCAACGTACCTCTCAGGTTTCCTTTTCCACCTATGATCATTCAAAATTCGTCAGTGAAGAAGCCTCGGAGCGCTTCCATGCCTCGTTGGTGAACAAAAATTTAATTCTGGAACGTGGCTTGGTGCCACTAGAGAGCAATGGAGTTGAAATCCAGCGAATTATTCAGGAGCGTAGCTGGGGAACATTGACATCTCAACCCAAAGCCGCTGTAGTAGTAGTTGTAACAGAATTTTATGCTAATACGGTTGAGGCGGTGAACAAAGTAGCCATGGTTCAAGGCAAGGCGATTCTTTTTGATAGCAAGGCGATCAACGAATACTATGGCCTACCAAACATTACGGATGATGATTATATGAAGTTCGTTCAGAATGGACCAAATTGGGATGAGGTTATTCAAGGCTTATGCAAGCTTGGGACGCAATGGACAATTCGAGTAGCTTCTGCAGTTTCTATCTCCCAGAATGGATTGAGTCGATATGGTAAGGCTTGGTTTTATTTTATTAGTGCTAAATTAATGTCTTCTTATCATGTTTCAGAAGTAACCAAGGCTAGGGCGGCCCTCCCGTATGCAATTGTAACTGGAAAAAGTATTGACGTGGGCAAGGTCATCTATAGCTCTATCCTTCATACATTACAAAGTGGTACATCTGGCGGATTTCCACACCCATCTCTTATATGTAGGTTGTGTAAGAACGTTGGAGTTGTTTGGCAGACAGATGAAATATTTAAGCAACTAAAGTCAGTGTTAGACAACAACACCATAGCCAAATTCAAGGAGCCCGTAGGCAGTTATCCAAATATGAGCGGAGCTGGATATAATGAACCTTTTGATGTTATTGCTGCCACTGGACAGATCAAAGGAGCGGTTCCATCGCATGATCGAGTTTATCTCAGGGAGCTAGGCGAGCAGGACGTGGTGCTTTGTCTGAGCTACTTTGGACTTGATTTTTGTTGAAGTTCGGGCTATAAGGACGACACAGACGAGCTTGGAACGAGGCCAGGATAATCTGTTGAGTCTGAATCGTCAGAAAACCCGCCGAGTGAATCAAATAGCTGACCGAGTTGATAACTATGTGAACTACACAAATAGCATTATCAATACATTTGCAACTTGGTTCAATGTCAACAATCCAGATCCGATTCACTTTCCTCCGTCCCCAGTCTTTCATGATTCTAATTTTGAGACGGATGAGGAGTCCGATAGCCTTGCTGAGGATAAAGATGATGTTGATGATGGTGGTGCTGCTGCTGGCGATGCTTCTGGTGATGCTTGATTTTCAGGGAAGTTTCTGGTATTACATTAAGGGTAATGTAATATTCAAGTTTGGGGGGATGGTTTGATGATACTTTACGTTTTAATTTGTTGGTTTGGTTTGTTTAAGACTTATTTAATTTTTTGCATGGTTAATTTTAGGATTTAATTTTGGGATTTTATTTAATTCTTGCATAACTAGCTATTTATAAAATAAAAAAAATAAAAAAAATGATATAAAAAAATGGTAAATAATAAGTAGTGAATCTTTAGAATAGCTGATGATAAGAGATGATTAAAGGTGATTAGCAGGTTAGAAAACTTTTGAATCTTATGTGTAACCCTTTATATCATTCTAGGAGTCGATTTTGCGTAGTTATGATCCCTATTATCTTGAGCACTTAGATCCCACTGAAATTGGTTGAATCTTAATGAGACTATAGTTCGAAACCTTAGTAGGAGATATTGTCACGAGTTAGGATTATGTTACGACTTTAATTGAAGCAGGGGTAGTGAATTGTTTAAGTTTGGGGGGAAGGCAAGGTTCAAATGAAAAAAAAAAATTGCTATGCTTCTTAAAGTTAAGAATATGGTGGAGTGGATTGAGCTTAAAAGTATACTCCGTGGAATTAATAAGACGAGATAGAGCGTAAAACGCACTCGTAATGCATGTGAGAAGGAGCGTAAAATGCACTCATCGAAAAAAGAAGAAGAAGAAAGAATGATAATACTCTATGAGGGATAACATAGTAGAAAATTAGATTGAACTGAATTCTCTTGATTTGAACAATGAATATCCTAGCTGAGGTTACTGTTGTGATATGTCCTGTAGGTCGATGACTTCTTTATACCATGTGTTCGGGATATAGTCCTTTTAAAGTAAAATTGATTTGGTGGACTTGCACACACACACACACACTATGGGATTGTAACTATTGTGAATTGATGACTGAGTGGTTGATGAGTTTGCACAGATTTAATTGTTGACAGTTATTGTATGATCTTGGAGGTTATGAATGGATTCATGATGAACTTAAGAGTAGGATGCATGTTTTTAATTTTTTAGAATTTATTTATTGCTGTGAGTTTTGCTTGAGGACAAGCAAATATTTAAGTTTGGGGGTATTTGATGAGTAGATTTTATATCTATTAATTGGGTATGTTTAACTTGAGTATTTTACTTTTCTTAAGAGTTTTTAGTAGTATTCTAGTGCATTCTAATAGTTTTTGTGAATAATTAATTTCAGCCCGTGATTGTATAAATAATGGATATTTTTACAATTTTAGCCTGGATTTGTTGCTACAGGTGACGATTATTGTTTGGCGAAAGTTAAACAGGTGAATAAGTTTTAGTAGCTGCAATTCATGAGGAAGATTGGCCAAAACAGATGAATAAAGGATAATTAAAGAAGGCCAGGGTTTTGGAGCCGCAACATTCAAAGGAGAAGCCGTGGCGCGCGGATAAACGATTAGAAGCCGCGGCACATGAATTAAGAGCCACGACGCATAATTACAAAGGGCAGAAGCCGCAGCGCATGAACCTAAGAGCCGCAACGCTTGGACGCGGAAGACGCGCGCGTGAAGCTACGTGCCCGGTGGATTTGTTTCCTTTGGCTGAAGCTTTGATTTTATTTGCACTTATCATTTACGGGTTGGATCTTATCAGTAGTTAGTAATAGACTAATGAGTAGGGTTTATTATTATTCATTGAGGGAGAAAAAGAGAGATTAGACAAAGTACGTAGAAATATAAGGGTTTCATCAGACTTTATTCCAGAGAAGACTTGTAGCTTAGGAGGAAGACCGAATTCTACAGAGTTTATTTCTTCTCTCTTATTTCTTCATTTTGTAATCAAGAATGAGTTCTGATAAATCATTGATGTTCTTTATTTTCATTATGAACTAATTCTTTTAGTTAAGGAATCAATAGAAACCGATGATGATTTTATTTAATATTTATTAGTGCTTCTATTTAAGTTGATGTTGCTTGAATTGTTTATTATAACTTATTTTAATTGTATAATTGTCTGATCAACAATTATTAGATGGACTTAGATGATATTTGACAATGGAATCTAGGTTGAGATCTAGTTATAATAACTTGTGATTAGTAATTTCTTCGGTAATAAGAATTACTGATTGAATGCTGATTTTGTGGACGGGATAAAAATATACCTGAATGCCTCAAGCAACTGTTGGAAAATGATTCTTAATGATCTGTTATTATTGTTTCTCATAGAAATATAGGGGAATTAATAGTAATAGGTATGCTTTATAATTATCTGAAAGGTGATTATAATAATTATTAGTGATTTTCCGTTGATAATTATAATTAATCAATTGAATAGAAGAATAATAGTATTACTTAAATGAATCATCGGGGGAAATTGATTCCTTAACCTCTTTATTTATTGCTTTAATAATTCAGAAGTTAATTATTTAGTTAGTTCACTCAGTTGATATTGAAATTATCTAGATTAAATTAATTGATGAATAATTAGTGTTTAGAATTAGTTAGGTTATAATTCGCTCCTCCTGGGTTCGACACTTTACTTTCACTTTATTACTTGATTGACCGTGTATACTGTGACGCCCCGAAAATCCACCTGCTTGCTTCTTTTAGCCAGGTCGGACTTCGTGCTCACGTGTACAACCTTTACATACTACTATAGAAATCTTGATTTCTAATAATCAGAGTATAATGCGGAAAAGTGATAATATTACAATATCATTCAATACCCTCACTTGATACCAACTGTAACGCCCCCGAATTCGGGTCCGACGTTAACTCGTACTTCTATCGTCACTTAACCAATGATCCCATAATCGTATTGGTTGGACGGGTCTAATAAAGACACCGCTTATAAAAATTTCTCTTATTTGTTCCCTGGATCTTAACTTATTCTCTATCCTTCCTTGCTACAAGTATCAACTTGTAGTTTATAACCGTTTACCTAGATAACATCATATCCAACGGTTAATTTTTAACCTTAAGGTTTGAACCTTCTATACGTCCACTTGTAACGGTCTCATTCGTACTACAAGTATCAATATACAAAGATATTTCTTTATGTCGATATTCCCTATTTATCTGACATTCACAATATTAATAACAAACTTGCTCTTGGGACAGAGGAACCTTGCGATGAATTTGGTTTCTTCATCGGTGCTAAATCTCTGTACGTACAGAACTAAGAATGTTTATATAATATCCTCATTCAGACTTGTAGTTCTTTATCAACCTTGTATTAATGTTTTACCATCTATCTGAATTTCAGAGTATCGGCATAACATGATCAGTCCATATTACCAATACCCTCACTCAGATTTATAGTTCTTTAACAATTCTAAGTTATATCAAATTTAAAGACATAATAACGTTCGATAACAATAAACTGGTAATATTGATATAATATTCGGTTACATGTTTGTTTGTTCGTATTACAAAAGTCATTATGACTATAAACAATACAACAATTAAATAATCATGAAAACTAGCCTATGCTTTCCTCTTTTACGTTCCATGATCTTCTTAACGTTCTTCTTAACTGCAAATAAAGTTTTATTCGCAAGAATGAGCACTACGGCTCAGCAAGTCTAATTAATATCACATAAACAGTTTATGCTTTCATATAACTTTAACATGTTTAGACTTGACAGATATTTCATTTCATAATCAATTAACACTCAACAGTTAATCATATAAAACAACTTATAACAGTTGCACATAATAACAATTGCACATAATAACAATTATACATAACAATATAAGCAAGGATTAGAAAAACTTGCACATAAATACAATTGTGAAAGACTTGCACAATAACACATAAAGGATTAGAACTTGCCTTGATCGTAAACTAAAATTTCCCGGTAAACGCTTGAAAGCCTACATAATGGGTTACGTGTACCCGAATATTAGATCATCGAATTTTATTTCTTAATAAGTCTTAGATATACTTGACTAGACTATTTCCATTGGTGGAATGATTTAAATAATTCATTTGCAAAAGCCTAAATTTCAAATTTTGGGCAGCCTACTTGGCTGTCGGACCAGCCGCAGTGTTTTAGTCATAACTTCCTCATAACAAAACATTTTTGAGTGTTTCTTGAGTCTAAAATCATTAGAACTTCCTGATCTACAACTTCCTTTTATATTTCAGAAGCAGATTCTGAATTTAAGATTTCGGAAATTTGCTTCAAAAGTCAGTAAGCAAATCTGTCCAAAATTTCCAAAATCAGCTTGTACCTCTTTTACTAAAACAGGCATAACTTTTTCATAACAAAACATTTTCAGGTTATTCTTGAGTCTAAATTGGTTAGAATTGCATGCTCTACAACTTTCTTTTATATTGCGAAAACAGATTCTGACTTTAACTTTTTGAAAAATCTGCAGAATTGACAAACTGTGGATTGCACACAACTTCTTCATTCCACTAGGTAAAACATGATACCACAAGCATCAAAATGCTATGTTATCATGTTCTAACACTTAATATACCTCAATAACATAAAAATAGTCGAATCATAAACCAACTTATATAGGATTTATGACTTTTGATCAAGAACACGAAGAACATACGAAGAACATATGAAGAACGATAAAAATCGAATATCGTAACGGCTTGTGTTTTGATCTTTTAACTTAATACTTAAAATAATTTGAGCATTATAACAACATGTTTACTTGATTTTAACAATTTTAAACATAATATATATATGATTAAAGCTTGTAAAGATTAATATCAACTTTATTTCGAGAGTACACGAAGAACAGTTAATCGGCATAGCCAAACATCATAACATCGTGTTTCTCATCGAGATTAAGGACCGTGAATGAAGATTTGCTCAAGAAACAAGAAGAACACTTGTGATCTTGAACAATTTCGACATTATAACTACTTGCATAATTGATTAAAGCGATTAAAACACGAATTGAAATTGAACATAACAACAATTAGGGATTTTACCTCTTGTAGTTGCAAGCTTTAACTATTTCTTTGCAACTTCAGATTTTAGCTAGTGAATTAGCAAAGAACTAATGAACTTAAGCCTTCTATTTATAGGAAAACCAAAGTGGGGGTAAAATAGACTTTTAGGCCTTAAAATATCTTAGTAAAATATCTTAACAAAATATCTTAATAAAATATCTTCCAAGCACGACAAAGCGTAAGCACGACAAAGCGTAAGCACGACAATGCGTAAGCACGACAAAGCGTAAGCACGACAAAGCGTAAGCACGACAAAGCGTAAGCACGACAATACGTAAGCACGACAATGCAGCTTGTCAAAAACGAATATACCACCAAGTTCATTGGCGAAAAAAAATATTTTTAAGCACGACGTGTCAAGCACGACGTTTTTCGGGGAAAATTTTATTTGACCTAATTCATCGTTTACACTATAAAATCACAAAACACCTGCTTCGAAATATCATTTGGATCTTTATTAAACACATAAATTCAAATCTCATTAGGGCTTAAGGTTTTAAACTTCTTGATACCTAGCTTTAGGTTATACGTTCTAATTCTAAACGTATACGATCGCGTTTTCGAATCGTATTAGGTTTCCAAAGATTACCTGAACAGTCGGTCATTAGGTATTTCTAGAGTTTTCATTCTTAACTCAGTTAAGACAATATTTATAATTTTGATAATATTTCGGGGTATTACATATACTTGCACGTAAAAATTGCTAGTATAGAAATAGCCCATCACAATCCAATGCAGAGACTAAGCAGAAGTAGAAAGCTAAACAAAGAGTAAGTAATCTTACGTGTGGGGAATGGAGCAATGGTTGCTACATTATCCATAAGAACTTATAGTTTAGCGTTGCCTGCGGGCACGTCTATGAAGTTAATAAGTTGTTATTATGTTTCAGCTCTCTTTAGAAATATTATTACTTTCGTTGTCGGACAAGGAATGTTCTAGTATTATATTTAAGAACAATTGTTGTTCTATTTATAATGATAATGTTTTGTTTGAAACTGGAAGATTACTTGATGGACTTTGTATACTTGACTTACATGAAAAATAATTTTGCAAATTGAACAAACTAGTCAAAGAAAAAGGAGATGGTCATTCAAAGAGTTGAATATGTATATTTGATGAAATACAAGTCTGAATCATTTGAAAGGTTCAAAGAATTCAGAAGTGAAACAAATTGACAAAGTATTAAGATTCTTTGATCAGATCGAGGAATACTTGTGCAACAAGTTTCTAGATCATCTCAAAATGGTATTTTCTTATAATGGACACCTCCTGATACGTAATAAATGATTGGTGTATCTAAAAGGAGAAATTGTACCTTGTTGGACATGGTGCAGTCCATGATGATTTTTACCGACATTCTAGTATTCATCCTATGTCATAAAAATGGCTGCATATCTATAAAATAAGGTAACCTCAAAATTCGGCCCTAAGACTCCATAAAAGTTATGGATAGGGAGGATTCCTAGTCTCAAGTAAGTTAAGATAAAGGGTTGTCCAACTTATGTGAAAAAGGTTTCAAAAGATAAGTTTGGGACAAAAAATCTGACAAGTGCAGATTTGTGGAACTTTCTAAAGTAAGTTTAGGATAAGAGTTCTATAATCCTACTAAGCAAAATGTGTTTGTTGCAAAAGACGCTGCCTACTTGGATAAAGATGTTTATCATTAAAGGAGCTAGTGGGAGGATAATAGATCTTGAAGGAGTTCAAGAACCACAAAGCATTTTAAGTTAAATCGAGGAACCTGTAGATAGACCTATTGTACCACAACTGAATTGTAAATCTGGAAAAGTATCGAAGATACCTAGGAGGTATGGATTCATCATAGAAGATAATGATGAGGTACGCATCATAAAGGATGATGATCCAGTTATACACGATGATGCTATGAGTAGTGGATACTCAGAGAAGTGGCAGATGCCCATGAAATTCGAAATGGACTCCATATATGAGAACCAAGTATAAACTCTAGTTACTCCACCAAAAGGCCAAGTGCCTATAGAGTGTAAATGGGTCTTTAAGAGAAAGACTGAAGCAGATGGCAAGGTGGAGACTTGTAAGGCCAGAATGGTGACAAAAGATTTCAAATAATGGCAAGGAGTTGTCCATCATGAAATCTTCTCACCGGTATTAATGCTCAAGTCCATTCGACTTTTCCTTGCAATTGCAGCTTATTATGACTACAAAATCTGGCAAATGGATGTAAAGACGCCCTTCCTTAATGGAGAACTTGAGAAAAATGTATATATGATACAGCCAGAGGGTTTTGTTTCAACGGTCGGAACAAATCAAGTCTATAAGCTACAATGATCCATTTATGGATTGAAGCAAGCTTCTCGAAGATGGAACATCCGTTTTGATGAGATAATCAAGAGAGTTTGATTTTATCAAAAACGAGAATGAACCTAAAGGGTACAAAAGGGTCAGTGGGAGCGCTGTGACATTCCTAGTATTATATGTTGATACACTACTGATAAGGAATGATATACCAGTGCTACAATCAGTAAAGATAAAATTGTCTAAACATTCCTCCATCAATAACTTGGGAGGAACATCCTATAAATTAGGAATATAAATCTATATAGATAGATTTTAAAGGATGCTCGGCTTAACCCAAGGAACGTATATTCATTCGATACTAAAGGCGTTTAGCATGCCAACTCCAAGAGAGGTCTAATGATGATGAGCCATGGAGTTTATCTCTCTAAAATTGTCCTCAATTGAAAGAGAGATCGTATGAGTTATTATCATGTATGCAATGAATATACAAGGCCTGATGTTGATCAGTCATATTATGGAGAAGATTAGTGTAAGACAGTGAAAAACATCTTTAAGTACTTAACCGGTATTGAGGATGTGATCATGATACATGGCGGGTCTGAATTAAAACTAGAGGGCTAAACAGACTCAAGTTTTTTAGACTGACTAAGACGATAACAAATCCACCTTAGGGTAAATCGTTACCTTGAATGGTGGTGCAGTGAATTGGAAAAGTTTCAAACAACAAAGAGTTACTAGTTTAGTGACAAAGACAAAGTATATAGCTGTAAATGAAGCTGCAAGTTGATTGTTTGGATGAAAAGTTCATTAAAGAACTGGGAATAGTTCCTAAGTCTCATCTTGGATTCAAACATGTGTTGCGGCACTTTCATTTGATTAGAGAAATCATTGAAAGAGGAGAAGTCACTATAGAGATAGTGGACTCTCAAGAACAACATTACATATCCATTTACTGAAGCTTTATCCACAACAGGATGATCGTCACTTAGAGAAGAATGGTATTAGATACCATGGCAATTGGCTTTAGTGCAAGTGGGAGATTGAAAGTAGTATGCACACAAGCCAATCACATTTGATATGATGTAGCATATACTTTGTAATCTTATTCATTTATTAATAAAAGTATTAAAGGCAATTTACTTTATCTATATGATGCTGTTATATTAATATGTGATAAACCTATAGTTTTAAGCAATGCTTTTAGAATCATGATGATGATCATGCTAATGAGATCCAAATTCTTAGAAAGCTTAAAACTAAAATCGTTCCTAATTGTTGGATTACTTAAAAGGGGATTAGTGAATCCGGATAGATTAGTACATACGTTGCTTGCTCTTATGAAGAGGATGATTGATCTCATAATCATTTATGTGGAGACACTAAAGCAAGTATGTGGGTGCTTATTGGAGAATAAGTTCACTGAACGTGGCTCGCTAAGGAATACCTAATGGAGTTTTACTCGCCTGTCAATAGGAATTCCTCTAGTGATAGTAGTACAAGTGATCCTTGAACTTGAGATCATCATAGTATCTTGTGTATGATGAGTTATACTTTGACATGTCCCTTAAGACCTTTAGGGTATATCAAAGGGTATGATTGGGTATAATAAGTTGTACATGAAGATATGTGAATGATCAACAAAGAATCTACCACGTCTAGTAAAAGATGTGAATGTCCTATGTGATTCGATAAATGACAACTCAGTAGTCCTTGGCTAAGGCAGAATGAAATTAGAAAGGAGTTTCTAATTTGCATTATTGTGCATTTGGAAATCAAAATACATATAATTAAATAAAATAAGAGTTGACAGTAATTCCATATCTTATATTTAATTGGGACATTATATGGTAGAAGAATTGAATTGTACGGTAACTATTCACTAAAAGGTTCTTTTGTGATTAATGTTGAAATCTATATTATCTGGAAAGTCGTTGATCGCTAAGGGGGCTTACCCTTATTGTAGAATAAATATTATTTAATTAAATGAATTAAATAGTTTAATTTATTTATTTAAATAAGATTAGAATTGTTCTAATTGATTTATTCACAACCGGTTTAATATGAAGAACCTAAAGTGTCACACTGCAAAAGAAAAATATTTATTTAAGAAGTAAATGACATAATTGTAATAATAAGTTAAGTGTATTTAATTTAGTCTATAGAGATAGAATAAATTAAATAGCCTAATATTTATTATTTAATATTTTGAAAATATTAAATATAAATTAATAAGAGGAGTCTTATTATTATTATTACTATTACTATTATTTAATTCATAATAGGGATTGAGAATTAATTAATAGAAGTACTTTCTCTCATGAATTCCTAATTAGATTAAGAGTTTAATTTAATTAAAGGTGTTTAATTAGAATAGAAACCCTAATCCTAAATAGTTTATGGAAGAGTTTTCCTACATCTATAAATAAGAGAAGTCTTATCATAGATTAGGGTTACACACTCTTGCATAAGAATTGTGGAGAGTACTTACAATTTCTATAGAGATATAAACTAGGATTTTGCCAACACCCATCTTCTTGAATAGATATTATTCCTTGGTAGATCACCTCTAGAGGCCAACCACTTGGGTGGTTAACGTTGATCAAAGAAAGGAATTTAATCGGTGGAATTCAAGGAGAACACGAAGGAATTAGAGTTGAACTTATACCCGAGGAAGCATGGTTCTACGAGGGTATAATTTCTTAATCTCTATCTCTTACGTTTAATTAATAATTGTGCATAAAGAAAGATCATGGTGATGGTTTATATAAAATTTTAAAATCTGATTTTATCGCGCTTCCGCTTTATTTATGTAATTTGATTGCATGTTCGCGTTATGTACAAACCTAACATGAACTGTGTACCTTGAACAATGTGCTTCTTGTAAGATTTCCTCTTTCAGTTTTGGTATTGCCGGAACCCAAATTCTTTCTTCACATCTGATTATTCCATTATTATCGAGTTGAAATTTACTTTCTTTTCCCTTGGGGATCCTTTCCCTTAACTTTTCACACTCCTCATCCTTGAGTTGTGATTCCTTGACCTTATCCAACAACGTTGGATAAGTCTCCATTGCGTATAATTTTCCTTCCAATTCTTGCGGAAATTTTATTTCCAATTCCATTCTCTCCATTGTTGTTACCAACTCGTTTTGAGCTGTTAACATTATCAACTTCTCCCGACCCTTTCTACTTAAGGCATCAGCCACAACATTTGCTTTACCTGGGTGATAAAGGATTTCACAATCGTAATCCTTAATCAATTCTAACCATCTTCTTTGTCTCATATTCAATTCTTTTTGTGTGAATATATATTTCAGACTTTTATGATCTGTATATATCTCACATTTTTCTCTGTACAAATAATGTCTCCAGATTTTCAAGGCAAAAACTAATACTGCCAATTCTAGATCATGAGTAGGATATCCCTTCTCATAATCTTTCAGCTGATGTGATGTGTATGCAATAACCTTCCCATGTTACATAAGTACGCAACCCAGTCCTCTATGCGATGCGTCACTATATACCACAAAATTTCCCGTCTCATCTGGTAAAGACAACACTGGTGCTTCATTTAATCTTTTCTTGAGTTCTTGAAAACTTTGTTCATATTTCTCCGACCATACAAATATCATCGTCTTCCTCGTTAAATTAGTTAACGGGGTAGCTATCTTTGAAAAATCTTGAATAAATCTCTGATAGTAACTTATTAACCCTAGAAAACTACGCACTTTGGTCGGCATCTTCGGTTGTTCCCAACTTATTACTGCTTCTACTTTTGCTGGATCCACGGATATACCATCTTTGTCAATCACGTGTCCCATAAATTGAACTCTTTCTAACTAGAATTCACACTTAGTGAATTTCGCATATAACTTCTCTCTCCTTAGTATTTCCAACACTATTCTCAAATGTTCTGCATGATCTTCCTGTGTCTTAGAGTAGACCAGGATATCTTCTATGAACACTACCACAAACTTATCCAAATACTGCTTAAACACCTTGTTCATCATATCCATAAACGCGGCTGGCACATTTGTTAAACTAAATGACATTACTAGAAACTCGTAATGACCATATCGAGTCCCAAATGCTGTCTTCGGAATATCTTCTTCTCTTACCTTCAGTTGGTGATAACCACTTCTGATACTGATGAGATCCTGACTAGGCTCGCATCAAGCAATCAAGAGTCAACTCATGTTCCGGGTGTAGAACAAATGATCAAGACTAATTGGGTTGGAAACTACTCAAGGATACCTAATTTGAGGCTCAATTCAAGTGGATCGTGAGTGGAGGATAAATTCCATGATTTGGGATTGTTAGATATCATCTATGTAATAAGACCAAATCAACTCAAGCCCAGTCATCAAGGTTGTGATGCCCCCAAATCCGGGTTACCTTATCCACGAATTCGGTGCATCACTGTGCAACTCATACATCATTATAACAATAACTCATTGCGGAATAATAAAAATATTTACATCAGTATAATATAAATATTATCGTCCCAAGCCTCGAAACCATAACTAAAAACATGATCTTACTACATGAAAGTAATTACCAGATTATTACAACATGTTCTCGTCTAATCTCAGGTACGAATACCTTAACTAATACATCATCTAATAATCATTGCAAATTCAATTTTATTCCTCTTGTATATACTAGTCCATACCAATATAAGCATTAACAATTATTACCTCAAACCCTTCTCAATCTCGGGTTTCGTAATATTTAACTTATACACTTATGATCAAGGTTGAATAAATACCATGGATCATTTACAAAATCTCCTATGTGAACGGAAGGTTCAGATTCTGACTCTATTCAATCCTTGAATATTCGCAAAGTTATTCAACAACCATATATTCGTTATAAAATGTCCTTTATACATCATCATCATCATCATCATTGTAGTTTACTGAGCAATTAAATTACATAATCGCATCATAACTATTATAATGGATAACCTTCACTCTTAACTCAAAGTTTACACAGTTAAACACAAATACATTGCATACCGTTATCACGGATAAATAATTACAATGAAGGGATATTTAGCAACATTCCTGTTTCCATGCATCTCAAATCCTTATCGCCACGTTAGCAAGATAATTACCTTGCATCTTAAATCTGCAAAAGTTTTATTTGCAAGAATGAGCACGACGGCTCAGAAAGAACTAACAGTTTTCATATTTCATGCTTCACGTAACATATAAGTTTGCATTTTATCCATGCATCATGATTCTCATACTATGCATCTTACTCATGCATTATAAATCTTATGCAATTCATCTATATATATGCATCATGCATCTCATAGAATACCTCATGCATCTCACATTGTATATTTACAATAATTCAAGTTTCACATAGAATAATATAGCCACATAATTGCACATCGTGCACACTTTAAGCGTTCTTTGCCAAATTATGATGGTTCGTCCTTCCATATCCTACTCAATTAATTTAACAATAAAACACCAATTAGCCACTAAAAAGGCTTCATATAATGGTTTACATTATTAATAATTCTTATCTCCTATTGTTCGCGTATTATAGCCAATTAACGCGATTAACACTAAAACATTTCTAGGCGTCGCGTCGTTTGAAAACGTTATGACCCTCATCATTATCAATCCTTATTGTCTTATAATAATCCCACTCCATATCTTATAATATTCATTTTGTTTAAATCGAAACACTATTTAAGTTCTTTAACACTTTATGCGGCGTTTCGACGTTTACACGTCACACGCCTAATTCGCCTCATTTGCATGTGCTTAGCATGCTCATACATTGAGTTATAACACAATATCATGTTTCATTATTATTAGAAACAAAATATTAAACAAAGTTATACACACTTGTCACGGCGTTACGACGCTTGCACGCCCATACGCCCAACTTGTCTACTCGAACGCTTAAGCGGCATGGGTTTGTGTATGCTTAGCATGCTCATTCGACTTATCTAATACTCATTGGATAATTCTAAGTATCATTATCATACATAACATTCATGTTTTAGAACTTAGAACATCAAACATAGCGTCGAAAATATTGCACATCGCACACGTGCATGTCCAACGCCCTCCGATTGTCTCTAATCGCACAATAGTCCTAAAGATGGTCAATTTTAGATTGGTCCATTTAGTAAATTTCAATTCTAATTAATGAAAGTTGTAGGTCTATCTCTAAGCTTTCCGGATTATCTTGAATCGCCCTAATCCGAGTTCGTCTGGGAAAGTTATGGTGATTTTACCAATCATCGTTCATGCTAAAATTTCAAAGTCAGGAAGTCGGCGGGGCCTCCGTGAGAATCACGGAGGCTGCGCCACAAGGGCAGCAAGGCCTCCATGAGAACCACGGAGGCTGCGCTAGTAACCAGGAAGCTCAGCAAGGCCTCCGTGCAAATCACGGAGGCTACGCCCATTCGCGCTGAATACAATTTTGTGCGCCTGTATGCCAAAAATCCGAGTGCTAGGCTAGGTTTTGTTATTTCTTGATTATCAATAACCATCATGTGGCTTCCAATGAAGGAGATAGAGAGTAGGAGGCTACCATAAACATTAACTAACCACCACCTTGTCCCAAAACTAAATTTGTGTTCTGGTTTTTGGTGTTATTGACATGCTTCGATTCAAATCCTCATAACTCCCTCATCCGTGAATGAAATGAGGTGATATCAAAGCCTATGGCTTTGTAACTCAGTATACTACAACTATACATAAGAATTAGAATTTAACAAACAACATAACAATATCAAAAATTGACACTACGAACACTATTCACATATTCGTCAATTAATCAACACCTAGTTCTCATGTTCTTAGAGAAATCATTCTCTTAGGCATTAAATCGAATGGTTTGTGGGCATAACTTACAAACTCATATTGGAGTAGAGTTTAATTATGTTCTAGTCCAGATTTCCAAATGAAATCATTACCCATAACTTCAGAACACATAATGGTCATACACAACCAAGCATACAACCAACCATAGACTACATTTTTATTAAAGTATATGAATTGTCCATATCAGTCCATAAATGTCCAACAGTCCATTCTTGCTCCTTATGCATAGGTTTTGATTCTCATTCATTGTTCCACTTTTATTGATTATTAAAAAGGTTTTACAAGGTTAACAACATTCATACATGTTCATGAGCCAACTAAGCAATTTCAGCAACATATACTCCCACAAAGAAATCAATAGCCAACTGAAAACTTGAAACAATAATAGAAATGAGGGATTGATTGCAGCTACTAAGTTCCTCTCTTCTCCTTCTTCAATTCACCCAAACACTCAATACTTACAACTCTCACAATTTTCCAGCTTTCTTACTAAGGAATGAACAAAGGAAAGGAAGGCTAAGCAATGGTTAGTACTTATAGGGGATAAACTGAGCTTCTTTGGAGGAGGAAATGGCTGAGCATGCTTGGCATGATCAGCTCCCTATGTATGGGAAGCTGAAGTTGGCTCCTCTAAGGTGTGGGTAACTCCCCTCTCCTTCTCCCCAATTGTTCTTCCTCAGTTTTCCTTTGCCAAATGTAGAATTTGCTCCTCCCCAAATGCTTCCACCTCCCTTGATTCTCTTCTCCTCTCTTTATTCTCTTTTTCTCCCGTACACTTCTTTCTCTTCTAAATATTCAGCTGATTTTGTAACCCATTTCTATAATAACTCAAGATTTCGATATATTAAAATAAGAAATTTTACGTATGAATTTTTTTTATATAATAAAATTATTTTTATTATATATTAAAGGGGAATGTGTGCAAGAAAAGGAATGTGATTATGTGTGTATATATATATATTTATATATATATATATATTTATTCCATATATGGTTTCAAGTAAGTTTCTTATTAAAGAAATAGTTGATAATTATAAATTATATTTTGTTAATAGGTTAATATTTATATTAAAGATATATGATTATTTATAAAAAATATGATTTTTATATTATTTAAATGATAAAAGTATGTTTTAACGAATGATTATTAATATTATTATTATTACTATGATTATTTCTTTATGATATGAATTTGTAAGACTAGTCAATTTGTTTTAAATTGACTAAGTAAGGTAAATGTGGTAAAGTGATAGTATGGATCAAAACACTAATTTGATCTATGGTCATGTATTTTAATTTTAAATATAATTATTGTTGTAATTATATTTAAATGTTTCAATGGGTATAATAATTATTTATCAATGATGATAAATATGTTATGACTTATGTGGATAATGTATGTGACTAATTGTTAGTTAAAGCATGTCCCATTAATAGTCATTTAAATTAGTGGACTAACCTAAGAATATTAAACAATTGGTAAGATAGTAAGTTAATTAATTATTTAATTAAAGTGAATAAATTTTATACATTAATTAATATGGGTATTAATTAATGAGAATTGTGTGTTATATGAATATATTAATTTTAATAGTCCAATTAGTAAGGAAAAGCTAGTGGACTAGCCTAATTAATTTATTAAGTAAGCCCACTCATTTAATTAATCATGGACTTGGATAATTAATGTGTGAACTAATTAAATTGTTCCAACACTTATTAAATTAGTAACCAAGCATGGATTAAAAATATTTAGAAACTAGTAGCCCAAACTTATTAAAAATGAGCCCAAAAGTGATTTAAAACCAAACCCAATTGCTAGCCCACTTGGAAGATATTTTAGCAACTTGATTAAGTTATTAAAACAATAAAATAAGACTAAGAAAATGGGATAAATGAAGGAGTGGGCTGCCGACATGGTGTAACAAAAAAAATGGGTGAGTCAAAAATTAGCTAGCTTGCTTGTATGGATGAACAACTAGTACAAATTGAAATGATGACCCATCACCCAAGTTGTCAAATGTGTAAGTGAAGCATACTTCTTAATGATGATAATATTTATAGATATACTCTATGTATCTATAGCTATTGCAAGTATTAGATTTAATAAACCAAAGATAGCTTTGTTCATTTCATTTTCCTAGTTTAGAAAGAGAAAAAAAAATTTACTTCTTTCTCTTTCATCCATCCTTCTTTCCAAATAATATCTTGAGAGAGAAGAGGGAGGGGTTCACGGTATGAGGGAAAGATTTTTTTTTTCAAAGCTTCAATTCCCATAAACAACCCTTAGGAAGAAGGAGAAGGAAATTCAAGCAAAGGTATAATTTTTCTAACCTTAACCTAGTTTATTTTCATTTATTTTGGTGTGATTTGTGTGATATGAAGTTTATGATTTTGGATATATATGTTCATAAGTGTTTTATGTTTAGATCTAACCCTTTTGAATGCCAAAAGTTGGATCAAAAGAAAGAAAAACAAAACTATTTTCTAAAGGGCTAGAAAACCCTAACTTTTCATCACTTTGTAAGTGTATAACTTGAGATCCACAAACTCTTTTTACGATCCGTCAAAGAGTGGTACTAGATATATAAGTTCACTACAAAATCCAAGTGGTAGAACTCAAAAATAGTTGGTAAAAAATTCGTATGGACTGTTTTGGTACAAATAGTCCACATTTTTCTCAAAACTGGAATGAGCCCGCTGACTATTCACATCGAGGGGAAATTTCATCAACTTTTTGTGCTCTAAAAATTCTAGAAAAATTTAGAATGATAATATGGGAAGTTATGTGAGGCCTGTAAAAAATTTGAGGATTTTTGACCATGTAGAATGAAAGTTATGGATTTTATCGTGAAAGACTATTTTCAAAAGTATTCTTGAATAACTCTTTGTAGTTAACTCCAAAACTTATGAAATAATTACTGAGAGTATATATATAGCAGGAACATACCCTGAAAATTGCAAAATTTTTGGATGCAATTTCGATTTATGAAAAATATAGCAAGATTTGGCTATTTTGGACTATTTAAATATAGTAAATAGATTTTAAAAATTCCGGGAAACATATATTTTTATAAGGGGACTATATATAGTCTATTTCCAGAAAAGAAATGATTTTGAAAAGGGTTTGCTATTTTTCATATAAATGATGAAGTTATGTATAAATAGATTTAATTAATTGTGTGAAGTTGAAAATTTGGAAAATGGGATTTTATGACTTGAGAACCTTAAATATGGTTCATACAGATTTTTGATAAGGATTTTGGTCATTTGTGAGGTGGTATAATATTTATGGTATTTTAGATCGATTAAATGAATTAATTAATAAAATAGAAAACAGTTTGAATCCAGCTTGCTGAATAGGGTCAATCCAGCTTACTGAATTAAATAATGTGAATCTAGTTTGTTGTATTATAAGTTAGTTCGAATCCAGGTTACTGGATTGAAAAATAGTTTGCTGAAATAGTGAATCTAGTTTGCTGCATTGAAAGTTGGTGAATCCAGGTTACTGGATTATAAGATAGTTTGAATCCAGTTTACTGGATTACAAAAATAGTTGACTGAATTGAATAATTTGAATCTAGGTTACTGGATTGTAATCCATGTTGGAATCCAGTTTGCTGAATTTGGGAATCGAGTTTTCTGGATTTGGGAATCCAGTTTGCTGGATTTGGAATCCAGTTTGTTGGATTGGGTACTTAACCTACAAGACCATAAAGAAAGACTTATATAATGAAAGACTTAGTGTTAATTCATAAAGTAGTGGTACAGTCGTACTCTTTAATAGTCGATGTATAGTATCTGGGCTAAACAATTCCTTTAGGGAGCGGAGGTATATACGAACTGGAAACCGATCTAACTCACTGTGAAAACAGTGTAGACGAGACGGAAACTAGTTTGTTGGTTGTTTGTGGGAAACCACTCAGCATACTATATTGAACACTGTTAAAGACTCGATGTGTGCTAACTTTATAATTGAATGCGTATGGTATTAATGTGTTATCTAATATTTGATTATGTGGTTGAATGTTACTTATAAATAAGTGATATTATAAGGTATAATATGATTGGCTAATTGAGAGATCGATCTTATAAATGATAGGTCTTTCAAAAGAAGTCATATTAAATTGCGTAGCAGTAGTCAACATCCAAGGCAAGTTTCTAACTTACACAACTTCTTTTATTGTGCAAGTATCCGAACCTACGCATTTATTTTATGCAATAGGTTTATGTATGAAAGTATCCCATCCTTTTCATTTACTTTATGAATTGGATCTGTGTAAGAAAGTTCCTTAACTCAATCTTTTGTTGTGCAAGTATCTGAACTCTTTCTTTACTGTACAAGTATCTAAACCTTATGCACTATTTTATTTCGTACAAACAGGTATATATTGTGCAAATTCCTGATTATTACTAAACTCCTTACATTTATTGCTAGTTCCTAACTCAACATGAGTTATCAATTTCAAAGCATGCTCGTGAATAATTATTGTTAATTATTCATATCCATAATGATCTTTGTTATTCGTTTATACAATTATTGTAACCCTTGCATTTACTTTATGCAATGGATCCATATATTATGCAAGTATTCTTAAACTTTATTCAAGCTATCTATTGATTTCAAATATCTCGATATTGTTTCATGTGATGCATTTATAATCAAATTGTTCTGTTCTTTGTGCAAGTGCCCTCACTTGTACAAATTGTTATAATTATTATAAATTTGAATTTACTTCGATTCGTTCATTGTTAAAAGTATCTCATTACTGAATTGCTATGACTCATATTGAAAATTTGTATTCTAAGTTTGGTTGTGCAAGTGTCCCCACTTGTATGAACTATTGTACATTATCAATTACCCTTGAATTCAAAATTCGTTGATAAGTTCTGATACATACTATTAAATTTCAGTATATATACCTAGTTTAAAGACTGTCTAAGCTATTTGTGCTAGCTAGACACGATTTGAAAAGTATTTGTCGAATGTTATTGGTTATGATAAAGTTGTCAAACTTAATTGTTTTAGTTAGGATTCCAGGCTGAGTATGAACAACCCTAAATGGAAAATTTTATGCGCTAAAAGCGGTGATGAAAATTTTATGCGCCAATGGCGGTGATGTATTATATAGTGTTGATCAATACAGGGCACAACGAGACTGATCATCCTCCGTGTCCGTAAGACTAGACGGTTTACAGATGAATTTCTGTTTAAACCTTTTCAAAAATGAAAAATAACAGTTCATGGTCTTTTAACCACCTAGTATTCAAAAGTCACTCAGTTGTTTCAAAAATCTTAAAATGATTTGATTTGTTGTTAAGAATGGTTTTAAATGACTTCACCACTATTGATTCGTGGTAGAAGTAGTCTTCAAAGAAAACATTTACTTCTTTCAGCGCATTATTATTAATTATTATTACTTGTTGAGCAATTGAATGCTCATTCTTGCTTTGACTTAAATGTTTTCAGCTAAGTGTGATCGACCAGAAGGCGCTGACAAAGACAAGGGCAAAGGAAAGCTCAAGGATTAGGTTTCAAGGTGTTATCTATAATGATTATTCTTTTGTATTGTGATCATATATATTATGTAACATGTAAGGAATGTAATTAAAGGTTGTCATACCTGGGGAATAGACAACTCTGATATAAATATTAAGTTTGTACTTCATTAAACAGCTCAAAGAAATGGTATTGTGATGCACCAAGTACGGGTTTCAAGTACCCGAATTAGGGGGCGCCACAGGTTAGTATCAGAGCTATAAACACAAGTTGGTGTGAAGAGCCCCGAGCCTCTCGCTGGTGACTGCCTGTAAAATGGGAAGCACCGAAGCAAGACTCTCCGTAGGGGACGCCGTGAAGTCGGTGGCAAGCTGATAGATACCACTGTGAGGTGCTATGGTTGGAAGCACCATGAAAGCCACAGGTTGGTATCAGAGCTATATGTTAGAAACCTTAGGTGGGGGATTACCTTAGGCTATGACCCTAAGGTAGATAGAAGCATTGAAAAATAAATAACTCAAATAGAGTTTAAAGGAGATGAATTAAGGGAATTCATCGTAAAACGAAATAAAAACTAACTTATATAAACTATTGTTTGTTATGTGTGTATATTATGTACTAATCAAAACAATTTATGTATAGATGTCAGGTAAGAAAGGATTAGGAGACTCTCATGTCGTGAATAAGGAGCAAATCAGTCCGTCTGAGCCAATATCTAAGCCAATAGCTGAAATGGAGGCTCACCTTGAAAGCAACCGTGATGAAGTGGTCATCTTGGAAAACATAGAACCAGAACCAGTAACAGTGGTGCTGACAGATAGTGATTCAGACACTGAAGTTAAAGCTGACCAAGCATCAACAGAAGTGCAGAATCTAAGGGATATGGTGTTATGTCTGGAAAAGTTATTGGAAATGGAAAGGGGGTTAAATAGTCAAATGTGAAAAGCGTTAATGGAAATAATGGAAGAACAAGATAAGCTGAAAAGCCAAATTGATGTAATGGGAGCTAAATGCAGCAAATCATCTGCAACTCCAAGCAAGAAAGGAAAAAGAAAGATAAATGACTGTGACATCAGAAATTCTGACTAAAAAAACATTAAGAAAGTATTAAGGTGTGCAAATTGCAATAAGAAACATGAAGGTGTATGCATGGAAGGACAGAATGTGTGTTATAATTGTGAACGTGAAGGACATGTCTCTTCTCATTGTCCCAAACCGAAGCAATGCGTTTGTTTTGTATGTGGAATAGTAGGTCATCAGGCAAAGGTTTGCCCAGGATCTAAGAACGGTGTAGGGAATAAATAGGACAAGTACTTTAGGATTATGTATGATATGATGCGTGTGTATTGTACTAATCCCGATATTTGTTGTCATTAAGGGATAGTAAATGGTTATAACAGCATGTTGTGTAATGAAAAGTACTTGGTACTGTTTATAAGATTATGAATATGAATAAAATGCTATAGTCATATGTTTGTTTTGGTAAATAAACTTTAAGGATTTTGCTAATATGTTGATCAACTGATAAATTGTAATTCGGCAAGCTGAATTTGGGAATCTAGCAAGCTGAATTGGGTAATTCAGCAAGCTGAATTGGGTAATTCAGCAAGCTGAATTCATGAATCCAGCAAGCTGAAATGGACAATCCAGCAAGCTGAAATGGACAATCCAGCTAGCTGGATTGGGTAATTCGGCAAGCTGAATTGGTCTAAGTTTTGAATTTTGTTTCATAATGTTGTGATACTATATGGCATAAAGGAATATGAAGGATAAGATAATAATTTAAGGTTTGGTATAACCAGATAATAAAAATGTTTGCTATGTATGATTGGTGAGAAGTATGTATTGGTATGTGTAAAGGATAGATAATGAAGACTATTAGTAAATAGAAAATGGGTTAAAATAACTCTTTAATGAAAGAATTTTTGGAAGAAAAATCATGTGGGCACGTTATCATACGAAGTCTCAAACGTAAGGAAACACTAAACGACATGGTGTAAGCAGACTGTAAGCAATGGTTCAAGATGCACAGCAGTTTCGGACTCGTAATACGAAATCTTATAAAAAGGGCCGATAGGGAAAGTGCGAACACAGGGAAAAGCGGCGGAAAGTCGGCGATTACTTATCCAACTCTGACTAACAAACCAACCGCAAGGACCTTCAACATGACAGTTCAAGATACGATAGAAGCCGAAATGGAGGTCCAGGTATTATTCGAATAATAATTTATTCTTATATATACCGTGGGGTACGTTTACGTTTGAAAACATCGGAATTATAGGAAAGGACCTAGATTAATAAATAAATAATACATAATTTAATCATAAATCGTTTTATTAACGTATTTTGAAGGAGGAATTTGAGTTCTATTAGAAATCCAATTCCGTATAATCAGATAGACAAGCTTTATGCTAAATAGTTAAAGATCGATTCGATTGAATCAGATCGTGATCTACTTGTGATATGAATGTGTATGATATTTACCTTTGTGGGTGTAAGTGTTGAACGGTGATTTCGGGGATGGAATCCTTATAAGGTAGGGTGAATGTAATAACCCAAGATTTCGATATATTAAAATAAGAAATTTTACGTATGATTTTTTTTATATATAATAAAATTATTTTTATTATATATTAAAGGGGAATGTGTGCAAGAAAAGGAATGTGATTATGTATATATATATATATATATATATATATATATATATATATATATTTCATATATGGTTTCAAGTAAGTTTCTTATTAAAGAAATAGTTGATAATTATAAATTATATTTTGTTAATAGGTTAATATTTATATTAAAGATATATGATTATTTAAAAAATATGATTTTTATATTATTTAAATGATAAAAGTATGTTTAAAGGAATGATTATTAATATTATTATTATTACTATGATTATTTCTTTATGATATGAATTTGTAGGACTAGCCAATTTGTTTTAAATTGACTAAGTAAGGTAAATGTGGTAAAGTGATAGTATGGATCAAAACCCTAATTTGATCTATGGTCATATATTTTAATTTTAAATATAATTATTGTTGTAATTATATTTAAAATGATTCATGTTTATATAATGGATATAAAGATAATAAGAATTTATTTTCTTAAAGAAATTTGAATACTAAATATAAGTATTGATTATATTTGAATGTATGCATTTATAATATGTGGTTCAATGGGTATAATAATTATTTATCAATGATGATAAATATGTTATGACTTATGTGGATAATGTATGTGACTAATTGTTAGTTAAAGCATGTCCCACTAATAGTCATTTAAATTAGTGGACTAACCTAAGAATATTAAACAATTGGTAAGATAATAAGTTAATTAATTATTTAATTAAAGTGAATAAATTTTGTACATTAATTAATATGGGTATTAATTAATGAGAATTGTGTGTTATATGACTATATTAATTTTAATAGTTCAATTAGTAAGGAAAAACTAGTGTACTAGCCTAATTAATTTATTAACCAAGCCCACTCATTTAATTAATCATGGACTTGGATAATTAATGCGTGGACTAATTAAATTGGCCCAACACTTATTAAATTAGTAACCAAGCATGGATTAAAAATATTTATAAACTAGTAGCCCAAACTTATTAAAAATGAACCCAAAAGTGATTTAAAACCAAACCCAATTGCTAGCCCACTTGGAAGATATTTAGCAACTTGATTAAGTTATTAAAACAATAAAAGAAGACTAAGAAAATGGGACAAATGAAGGAGTGGGCTGCCGGCATGGTGTAACAAAAAAAAATGGGTGAGTTGTCAAAAATTAGCTAGCTTGCTTGTATGGATGAACAACTAGTACAAATTGAAATGATGACCCATCACCCAAGTTGTCAAATGTGTAAGTGAAGCATACTTCCTAATGATGATAATATGTATAGATATACTCTATGTATCTGTCGACGCCGGTAGGAATCGCTTAACGCGGGGTTTGTAACCCTTTCCAATTTTTGCCTTTTTATTAGATGCCTTTTTGGAAAAGGTCGGCATTAATGTCGACGGGGTTTTTAAAGATTGTTTTTATGATGAGCCAATTTAACCAGAGTCGCCAGTTGGTATATTTGAAATGGATGTACCAACTCATCCGAGTTTTCATTTTTTATAAATCGCTGGCTCATATGTGACTCCGAATTAATTGGTCTGCGAATCGAGATTCATAGAGTTCGGGGGCTTGCTTAAGTGAGGGGAAGGTGTTAGGCACCCCTCGACTTCCGTGAAGCACGGTTACCGCAATCTTGATGCTTTCCTATCCTTTAATTCATGAAATGTGTGGGTGCGTGTGTGTGTGTGTGTGTGCCTATGTAAATGTTGTGGTGAGTTTGCATAAAAGAATCATTTGGACTATTTAGGGAAAATTGTGTTTTTCTTTTGAGAATGCCTTAGAATGTCCATCGGTTTAAACGAGAAAGCTTTGCGAGAAAGGTTTAATTTTAGTTGGCAAAACTATGAGATTTTCCTTAGGTGTCGTTTTGGCAAAACAAAAGTTTTAGACCTTCGTGAAAATAGGAATCGAAATCTAAACATTGCCTTCATAAAATGATGGGCAACTTCTAGGATATCTTTCACCCTACGTACCAAGATTTAATAAAACGGTGTTTTATTTTATAAAACCATTTTTTGTGACATTTGAAAACGACTTTCTTTAGCCTTCCCGTTTAATAGAAATCGACATTCATTAACACCTCCAAATTTTTAGTTACGTGATGCTAACCTCCTAGTTTGCTTGATTTTAAGGAAAAAACCTTCATCGTTTAATCTTTGAAATCCTTTTTCCGTGTCACAAAGTCCAATCAAGCATAAACACGCGTTGGGGATATTCATGGGCATGTAAGCCATCAAAATAACCCCAAACGCCCACAAACACAAGTTTCACTACTTCGGGGCCTTAAACGCGATTATCGCCTTGGCGTCGTTTTAAGGCCCAACGATTACATATTTACAATAACGGATACATCCACCCGATTACATACATTCAAAAATGTCCATCATCGGATTTGGACCACGGGGTCGCATTCCTAGGCTCACATCCGAACTTATTGCACAACCGCCAAATGGATATAACGAAAATAAACAACAACGGGATGCCTAACACTCTAGGATATCTTACAATGACGATCGAAATACACTATGAATGATACCATACCATAATAGCTAAGATTTGCACCAAACGGATATCATCGGGCTATTAGGGGGAATTTCATTCCGATGAGACCCTCACTAATAGTCCCTAACCCATGGCTTCACAATAACATATGAGAAAAAAACTATATTCAAGGTAATTCGGATGACCAAAAGATTAACAACATGGTATAACAAAATGCTAAGAACAAATGGTTTTTTCACCTTGCAATTAATCCCCACAATATGTATGAATTTGTGTATTGAGTAGAGTAGAAAATATGAGATATAATCTCACAAAATTGGTACAATTCCTCACTCTTTTCACTCTTTTCTCTCCTAATTATTGCTGCTTTCTTGCTGTTTTTTCTTCTTCTCCCGAACTGCTGCTGCTGCTGAATCCTCTCTTCTTTCTTCCTGTATGCGAACTGGCCTAATATAGCACTGCCAAGGGCAGCCGCAGATCTATCTGCGGCTGGCCGCAGATACATCTGCGGCTGGCCCTTGGTTCTCCCCCCAGCCGCGCTCGAGTCCCGTGCGCCTCGAGTCCCGTGCTGCCTCGAGTTCCGTCCTTGGCCGCGAATTGATCTGCGGCTAACTGTGCTGATTTTCTCGTTTTCCGTGCCTCGTCTCGATTTTCGTGTCGTACCGTTGGTTTCCGCTGACGGGTTTGCGCTCGGCAGTCTGGAACCCGTCGGGAAACGTGCCACGTCATCCGGGCAAGCACAGTGATCAATAACTGACTCTCGACATTCGCTTGTTGTCGTGTCGGCTTCAATATCATCCCGTCGTGGTGGTTTTGAGGGTTCGTCTTTACGTCCACCCTTTATTCTCGTGTGCCGGGTCAATTGACGATTTTGCCCTCCTGTCAGGGTTAGTATAGGAAATGCAAAAATCGGGTGTCTACAGCTGCCCCTCTTTATCATGTTTATGAAATGATAAATGGAATGAACATGATAAAGAATAGACACTCGATGCATGAATGACAGTGCACAAGAATGACAATACATATGTGATTTGCTTGGATCTCCGCCCTTCCCAGGGTTGTTGTTGGTTTGGATCTTAGCCCCTCCCAGGGTTGTGGTTTGTTTGGATCTTAGCCCTTCCCAGGGTGTTAGTTTGGATCTCAGCCCTTCCCAGGATGTTAGTTTGGATCTCAGCCCTTCCCAGGGTTTTTTGTTTTGGTTGGATGCCTTCCCAGGTTTGCTCACCACTCTGTCGCGGTTTGCTTGGATCTCAGCCCTTCCCAGGGTTTGTTGTTTTTTGTTTTTTTTTCTTTTTGTGGATATCAGCCCTTCCCAGGGTTGCTCACCATCTTGTTGTGGTTCGCGTGGATCTCAGCCCTTCCCAGGGTTTGCTCACCACTCTGTCGCGGTTTGCTTGGATGCCTTCCCAGGTTTGCTCACCACTCTGTCGCGGTTTGCTTGGATCTCAGCCCTTCCCAGGGTTTGTTGTTTTTTGTCTTTTTTTCTTTTTGTGGATATCAGCCCTTCCCAGGGTTGCTCACCATCTTGTTGTGGTTCGCGTGGATCTCAGCCCTTCCCAGGGTTTGCTCACCACTCTGTTGCGGTTTGCTTGGATGCCTTCCCAGGTTTGCTCACCACTCTGTCGCGGTTTGCTTGGATCTCAGCCCTTCCCAGGGTTTGTTGTTTTTTGTCTTTTTTCTTTTTTTGCGGATATCAGCCCTTCCCAGGGTTGCTCACCATCTTGTTGTGGTTCGCGTGGATCTCAGCCCTTCCCAGGGTTTGCTCACCACTCTGTCGCGGTTTGCTTGGATGCCTTCCCAGGTTTGCTCACCACTCTGTCGCGGTTTGCTTGGATCTCAGCCCTTCCCAGGGTTTGCTGTTTTTGTCTTTTTTCTTTTTGTGGATACCAGCCCTTCCCAGGGTTGCTCACCATCTTGTTATGGTTCGCGTGGATCTCAGCCCTTCCCAGGGTTTGCTCACCACTCTGTCGCGGTTTGCTTGGATGCCTTCCCAGGTTTGCTCACCACTCTGTCGCGGTTTGCTTGGATCTCAGCCCTTCCCAGGGTTTGCTGTTTTTGTCTTTTTTTCTTTTTGTGGATATCAGCCCTTCCCAGGGTTGCTCACCATCTTGTTGTGGTTCGCGTGGATGCCTTCCCAGGTTTCTGTCGGGTCTTGCCTTGATTCGTCGTGTTCGACGTCCGACTTATTCAGAATTTTGTATTTTATTTTCACATAGCGAGTCATGTATGATGCATGCTTTTTATTCATGGATAGAGAATGACCCCTGTACAGTCTTTTTGATACTATTTTCCACAGGTGTCGTCGCCAGATGCCGTGGTATGCTTGGATCTCGATCCTCCCACAGGATTGGTCGGTGGCTTCTCCGCTGATTGGACGGTTTGTCGCCGGTGACAGAGATATGGCAGATGATCTTCCGGAACGTCGATGCTTCAGATCTATCCACCACTTTATCCATCCTGCTTCGATTATTTTCAAATTGGTAGATCATTTTATTTCCTGCATGGACTGTGTCAGTTTCATCGGTTATCAAAAGAGAAACCTTGTAACAAAATGACTTATTTATATAGACAGGTATTTAAATTTAGTCATTTTTCCTTTTTGTCGTATCGTTGCCTTTCATTGGACCCTCATTTTATCCAGCTAACCATGATTTTGATATTTCGCCTTCTTTCTCTTCTCAAGTCTTGATGGGGACTTGTCAGATATTGCCGCATATCCTGTCGATTTCATCGGTTGAGTCTTAGATTCGGGCTAACTGCTTGGTTGGGTTAGGGTTAGGTCATTTGAGATGAAACTGATCAGGTGGCTGGTTTCGGGAGATTTTCGAGTGTATAAGAAGGTTTCCTGGCTGTTGGGAATCAGTTTTGATAGAAGAAAGTGTTATTTGGTAAGGAATGGGACCGTGCCATGATGGCTGCCTACGTACCCCCACAAGTCGGGAGATCAGGTCCTACGTAGTTCGTTCCTTCAAAGAACGAGGAGAAAATGATGAGGGATAATTTTTTTTTTTTTTTTTTTTTTTTTTTTTTTTTTTATGCATAGAACCGCTTCACCGAGTCGGAATTAAGGGGTTGTGGAAACACCTCCCCATCCATCTCCTGCAGTATGAGGGCTCCTCCGGACAGCACTTTCTTAATCACAAAAGGCCCCTCCCAGTTCGGGGCAAACTTCCCTTTGGCTTCGTCTTGACAAGGCATTACTCTCTTTAACACTAGGTCATTTTCTTTGAATTTCCGAGGTCTTATCGTCTTGTCGTATGATCGGGAGATCCTTTGCTGATATAACTGACCGTGCAACACAGCGGCCACCCTCCTTTCATCAATTAGGGCCAATTGGTCATATCGACTTTGCATCCAATCCTCCTCGTTTATCTGAGCATCAATCAAGATTCTGAGGGACGCCATCTCAACCTCAACTGGCAGAACTGCTTCCATTCCGTATACCAGAGCGTACGGGGTTGCCCCTGTAGAAGTACGTACCGACGTTCTGTACGCCAGCAAGGTGAGAGGTAGCAGATCCGGCCATCCCCGATGATTAGCGGACATTTTCGCCATGATCTTCTTGATATTCTTATTTGCAGCCTCCACTGCCCCATTCATCTTAGGACGGTAAATGACAGAATTGAGGTGCTTGATCTTAAACTGGTCGCATAATCCCTTCATGTGGGCTTTGTTAAAATTCTTGGCATTGTCGGAGACTAAAACCTCAGGTTGCCCGTATCGGCAAATGACATTATTCCTGATGAAACCGACGATGATCTCCTGAGTTACTTTGGGGAAGGAAGCTGCTTCTACCCATTTAGTGAAGTAATCGATCATGACGAAGATGAATCGGTGGCCGTTGCTTGCTTTGGGCTCTATTGGTCCGATCACATCCATACCCCACATTGAGAATGGCCAAGGGGAGGTCATACAGTGCAGTTCATTGGGGGGCGCATGGATAACATTACCGTGCGCCTGGCATTGGTAACACCGTTTGACGTGATCATCACAGTCGGCTTTCAGCGTCAACCAGTAATGCCCCGTTCTCAAAATCTTCTTGGCCAGCATCGGCCCACTCATGTGTGGCCCACACACCCCACCATGTATTTCGTCCATAATCTTTTGGGCCTGTGTTTCATTTACACATCGTAGCAATCCCAAATTGGCATCACTCTTGTACAGTGAATCTCCGCTCAGATAAAATTTCATTGCCATCTTTTGAATTCTCAACCTCTCTGCTCGGCTGGCTTGATCGGGAATGGATCTATCCCTCAGATATTCCCTTATGTCGTGATACCAAGGCTGCTTTGGGAGAAACCCCTCGTCCGATAGTACCATACTCGCCACATGCTCCTCGTATGCCGGGGCGTTCTGCACTGCTATCTCAATCTGTGGAACGTCCCTGCTCTTGATTGTGTGGATTAGGGAAGCCAAAGTCGCCAATGCATCGGCGAAATCATTTCGTCCCCGGGGGATATGTCGGAAAGCGATATCTTCGAACTCTTGCATCAGTTGGATAACACAACGGTGGTATGGAAGCAACCGGAGCTCTTTAGTGTTGTACATCCCGATCGCTTGTCTGATTACCAGCTCCGAATCCCCGAACACTGCTAACCTTTTCACCCCCATATCGCGAGCCAAACGGAGTCCCAATATACATCCCTCATACTCAGCTGTGTTGTTTGAGTTACTGAACTGCAATTTAGTGGCTACGGGGTATTGCTCTCCTGTGATAGAGACCAAGACTGCTCCGGCTCCTGCCCCCTCCGCATTCATGGCACCATCAAAATATAATTTCCAGAACTGCCCCTCGTCATCTCCTCTCGCGCGCAAGATCCAGAATACATCTTCGCCCGGCAGAGGACTGTCTAAAGGCTCCATTCCCCCTGATGGCGCTTCTGCCAATTGATCTGCAATTCCCTGCCCCTTCATGGCTTTCTGAGTTACGTATACAATGTCGAACTGCTGTAAGATTAACTGCCATCTTGAAAGTCGACAGTTCAGCATGGGCCGTTCAAAGATATATTTCAGGGGATCCATCCTTGATATCAGATACGTGGTGTGCCCATGGAGATAATGCTGTAATCTCATTGCAGCCCAAGCCAAAGCACAACAGGTCCTTTTCGATAGGGGTGTAATTCTGTTCACATCGGCTAAATCTCTTGCTGAGGTAGTAAATGGCCTGCTCTTTGCCTGATTCATTCTTCTGCCCCAGCATACAGCCCATCGCAATGTCATTGACTGATATATACATGAATAGAGGGATCTCATCCTTCGGGGGTACCAGCACGGGTGCTTCCGTCAGCTGCTTCTTAATGATCTGAAAGGCTTCCTGGCATTGCTCATTCCATTCTTGGGAGACATCTTTTCTTAACAGCTTGAAAATTGGCTCGCACGTGGTTGTCAAATGGGATATGAAGCGGCTGATAAAATTTATTCTTCCCAGAAATCCTCTTATCTCCTTTTCAGTGCGGGGTGTCGGCATATCCACAATGGCCTTAATCTTAGCTGGATCCAACTCGATGCCACGATCACTAACCAGGAATCCCAAGAGTTTGCCCGATTGCACTCCGAAAGCACACTTTGCCGGATTGAGCCTTAAATTGTATTTTCTGAGCCGGTCAAATAGCTTTTGGAGATGGGTCACATGATCAGATTCTATCTTTGACTTCACGATAATGTCATCCACGTAGACCTCTATCTCCTTGTGCATCATATCGTGGAACAGGGCCATCATAGCTCTTTGATAAGTAGCCCCTGCATTTGTGAGACCGAAAGCCAACCGTCTATAGCAGAAAGTGCCCCAAGGGGTGATGAAGGCTGTTTTCTCCCGGTCCTCCTCTGCCACCATTATCTGATGATACCTATTCACCGCAAAGCAATCAACGAAAGAGTACATCTCGTATTGGGCTGTGTTATCCACCAATATGTGTATAAACGGGATCTGACTGGGAAATTATCCTTGAGACTGGCCTTGTTCAGATCTCTATAGTCAACACATACCCTCACCTTTCCTCCAGGCTTAGCCACTGGGACCACATTGGACAACCATTCTGGGTAGGTGGACACCATGATGATTCCCACAGCCCTGAACTGTTTGATGATCTCCTCCTTTACCTTCAAGCTCCATTCTGGTTTTTAGCTTTCTTAGTTTTTGCTTGACAGGGCCTGAAACCCTCTTTGATGGGTAGCTGGTGTACCACAATGTCGGTGGATAATCCGATCATGTCCTCATGAGACCAGGCGAACACATCCTCATACTGGCGTAGTAACTTGGTCATTTCTACTTTCTGGTTAGGGGTCAGGTCTGCCCCTATCTTGAGCTCTTTGGGTTGGTCAGGGGTTCCGATATTTATGGTGACGGTTTGGTCTAAGTTGGGTTTGGGTTTATCCTCGACCCATCCTTTGATCTCGTCAGGCGCGTCGTCGTAATCTGTCTCGTCCTGCTCAATACCCATTAAATCGAAATCCAGCTCGATATCAAAATCATAGTCATCATTCAAATTTGAGGGATCGCTTGTTAAGCAAGGAATACTCAAATTGGTACACCTGACATTGAAACAAAATACTGTCATATAATATAATTCATCTTTCCACAATGGTCGCTCTTAAAATAACATGACAAACTAACATAGTTTATGCAAAATATAAAATAAAGAACCAAAACTGGTAGACATTCATCCCCCACTCTCCGGGGTCTACCACCCCGATACCGTGTTTTACCCTTGTCTGGATATTATTGGCTCCACCGTCCAGTTATCGGTGGTCAGATCAGCCGGGATGCGACATATGACAGGCGGCTGCGCACCAGAGACTTCCTTGACGACTACCGCCACATCGTATCGGTCCTCCCTCATAGCCTTGTTAGGGATAACTAACCCTGCCCAATCGATGACAGGCACACTCTGTTGGGCCCCCGACGTTGTGTCCGTATCCTTCCCCTCTCCAATGTTCATTGATGGTCCAGAGATATAGCATTTGGTTTCGAACTGCTGCATGATCTCCCGCAGGAAACTCTTCCTTTTGACTGCCTCATCATCCGCAGGAGTCAAATCTTTATCTTCTAATTCGGACACGGGCTTGTCCGTTCCTTGTTCATTATGGTCCCTCGGCATTAGGATTCCAGTCGATCGAAATGGGGCTTCCCTTTGAGAGTGGTTCCGCTCTATGCCTCCATGATATCCCAAACCTGCCCTGCCTGTCTGGTTGGGCAGTTGAATACGCGTGGAAATTCCTTGGTTGTCTTTTCCCAAACCCTGCCCAGGTTGAAACTTCATCTTCATCATTTCTCTAGCAACGAAGGTGAGCTCAGGGGAGGCTTTCGATTTTATGGCTGGAGCTCCCAGACCTCTATAGTGGGGAGTGCTGATTTCGAGTGCTTGAAAACTGGCAGGCGCCGCGGATTCGTCCACATTGATTACTGGCAGACCATTCTTGGACGGGAACGGGTCATTACGCTCTGCGGAGATTGTTACCAGATTCCCGCTGACGATGAACTTGATTTGTTGGTGTAGTGTAGAGGGAACTGCCCCGGCCATATGTATCCATGGTCTTCCCAATAACATGTTATAACTGGCCGAGATATCCAATACCTGAAAGGAAATATCGAAAGTACACGGCCCTATCTCCACGGGCAACTCTATTTCTCCCAATGTATCCTTTCGGGATCCATCGAAGGCTCGCACCACCACGTGACTGGCCCGCAAGCGCTTGGGATTAATTTTCATTTTTCTCAGTGTACTAAGGGGACAAATATTCAGTGCTGATCCCCCATCAATCAATACCCCATTCATGACATATCCTGATGAGATCACTGCGATGTGCAGCGGTCTCCGATGCCCCCTTCCCTCTTTCGGGATATCATCATCTGTGAATGATAGCGCATTGTTCTCTAGCAGATGGTCCACTAGGCGGCCGAAACTTTCTTGGCTAATTATCTTGGGAATGTGAGCCTCCCCTAGGATTTTGGCCAAGATTCTGCAGTGGTCGCTGGACGATAACACCAAATCCATGATCGACGTTAGAGTCGATTCCTCGCTCATACCCGGCCTGATCCCCCTTACTTCCGGATGATCCATCTTTTTCCAAGAACTCCACGGCTTTTTCCCTCGGATATCCTCTCGTTCTCTTTTCTCTTACTCTTGAGGACTCTTCCTGGAAGGTACAAGGGATTCCCCTTCGATGTTACGGAAGGACAACTGGCCGCCTCCTCTAATACACCCCCGTAGTTCCACGGTACTGTTTTTAGATTGCAAATAGGGATCTGTGGTCTTGCTGCGATGATGAGAGGTCTTGGAGCCGTTAACTTGATAGGCCCCCCCCTGTGATACTCCGGCTTGCACCCGTCAACCTAACCGGTGCCCCTTGCATATTCTCCTGAGTACCCGTCATGCCAACCATCTCATCAATCCTTGTCATATAATTTCGCCTTGGCGGTCCTTCGGTTTCGATGGCTTCTACCATATTGACCCCTCCCCCATCATGCTTCGGTAGGGGATTGATTTTAACATTTGGCGGCTCGGGCTGCTCCACCACGATTTCCCCGCTATCAATCAGGTTTTGAATTATGTGTTTCAGCGTCCAACATTCCTGAGTGTCATGACCCGGGGAACCCGAATGATAATGCACACTTTTTACTGGGGTCAAAATTTTCTTCCCTTCGGGTCACATGGGAGGTGCCCAAATCGACAATCTTCCTCTGTGATATCAATATTGCCAAAAATCTGCTCAAGAGGATCCCCAAGCGGGGTGAATACCCGCCTCTGTGTGGTCTCAAACCTCCTTCGTCCGTCTGTTTCTGGGATTATCAAAATTGGGTTGCCGGGGCGGCCCAAATCTCTGTATTTGTACAGGAGGGCTATTCTCCACTTTCCTGGATGATCCCTGCAGCACGAGAGAGACATCTTCCCTCTTTTCGCTTTTGGGGCCTGCGGGAAGTACTGCCATAATTCCCACTTTGGATTTGTTCCGCAGCCGTTTTCAAGAGCTGTGAAATCCCGGATTTTACCCGATTTCAACCCCATATCCACCATTTCTTCTCCGTGTTTTATCATCTCGGCGAAAGGTCTTCCAATCCCTGATATGACCCGCTCATAATAAGGTGCTTCCTGTATATCCACAAAGGTCATCACCATCTCTGACTCACTCATTGGAGGATTCACTTGTGCGGCCATACCCCTCCATCGTTGGGCATAGTCCCTGAAGGTTTCCCTTGGTTGCTTCTTGATTTTTGTCATTTGATATCTATCAGGGGCCATCTGTGCCTGAAAGCTATACTGTGTCAGAAAGGTATGGGCCAGCTCCTCCCAATTATGAATCCGGGCATTATCGAGACGGGCGTACCAGATCCTCGCCTCCCCCGTCAAGCTTTTCTGGAATAATTGCATCCTTAATCCTTCGTCTTCCGCATAGGACCCCAGTTCTCCAATATATATTTTCAGGTGAGTGTAAGGATCCCCTTTCCCATTGTATTTCTCGAATTCGGGGATCTTAAATTTCTCTGGATATCTGGTTCCGGGGAATACACACAAATCTGCATAATTAACCCTACCCAAGGAGCCTATGCCCTTTAGAGATTGGATGGTCTCCTCCATCTGCTTCATTTTCCTGCGAAGGTCATCAGTATCTCCCTCCTCTGGAATTGTGATTACTGTCTTGTTGAGGGCAGGAATGACCTTTGGGAGGATCGGCTCGTCCTTAAGCTGATGTTGGTTATTTTTAAATAGGATTGCATCATCCTTAGGAGGATTCTGGTCACCCCCTGGCGGTGGTACATTGTGCGGTCCCTGGTTTGACGGATCCTGTCTGATTAAGAACTGCTCTTTTAGCATTGTGGCCATTTCCATCATCTGCTTCCTAAAGTCATCAAACTCTTCTCGAGATACAGAACTATGATTGGGGAGATCGGCCATTTCAGAGTTAGAGACCTGGGCCTTCTTAGACTGCGAACGGGTTTGAGGAGCAATCCTGCAGGCAAACGGTTCGAAGTTTCAGTCTTGGGCAATGAAAGGATGCGGATGCATGCTAAAGCTGTAAATTTTTTGTGTTTTGGGTCTTTTTTTTAATCTTTCCCTGCAAAAGAGAAAGTTAGTAGTCTTTTAGTGCAATAACAAATGCTAAACATGACTTTATTATGCTTCCCCAGCTGTTTCCTGCAAAACATGGAGGTCAGTATTCTCTTTTGACAACAGGGGAGGTATATATGAAATGGGATCATGACATTTTATACGCTTGAACGTAAAAAGGGCATGAAGAGACTTTTCCTGCGTTGGGTTTATCAGAGGCTGACCTACCCTAGGGTTACTCTCACGGGCTTTTCGGCATGAAGGTTCCCAAATCTTCGCAATCTACTCGTTTGAGCCCTTTCGATTGGAGCGGATTTGAGTGGTGCGTTTCCTGAGCCATCTCCGGGGAGCAGCCCCATCGAGTCCAGTAATAAGCAACCGACGGGTTCGCCTCAGGAGGAGGTACTCTCTCAACATACATTCACATTCATCGTCCTCACCGCATGCAAATGATTACTTTGAAGTAAAGAAAAACCCATTCAATCATTCATTCATTGGACAACAACACACATTTACACAACAATAAATAAAAGACGTCAAAATGTCATACGCACATACACAATTATAAATTTTAAAGGATAGGATAGCATCAAGATTCGAATGCGGCTTAAGCCCTCTAATGTCCCCAGCAGAGTCGCCAGCTGTCGACGCCGGTAGGAATCGCTTAACGCGGGGTTTGTAACCCTTTCCAATTTTTGCCTTTTTATTAGATGCCTTTTTGGAAAAGGTCGGCATTAATGTCGACGGGGTTTTTAAAGATTGTTTTTATGATGAGCCAATTTAACCAGAGTCGCCAGTTGGTATATTTGAAATGGATGTACCAACTCATCCGAGTTTTCATTTTTTATAAATCGCTGGCTCATATGTGACTCCGAATTAATTGGTCTGCGAATCGAGATTCATAGAGTTCGGGGGCTTGCTTAAGTGAGGGGAAGGTGTTAGGCACCCCTCGACTTCCGTGAAGCACGGTTACCGCAATCTTGATGCTTTCCTATCCTTTAATTCATGAAATGTGTGGGTGCGTGTGTGTGTGTGTGTGCCTATGTAAATGTTGTGGTGAGTTTGCATAAAAGAATCATTTGGACTATTTAGGGAAAATTGTGTTTTTCTTTTGAGAATGCCTTAGAATGTCCATCGGTTTAAACGAGAAAGCTTTGCGAGAAAGGTTTAATTTTAGTTGGCAAAACTATGAGATTTTCCTTAGGTGTCGTTTTGGCAAAACAAAAGTTTTAGACCTTCGTGAAAATAGGAATCGAAATCTAAACATTGCCTTCATAAAATGATGGGCAACTTCTAGGATATCTTTCACCCTACGTACCAAGATTTAATAAAACGGTGTTTTATTTTATAAAACCATTTTTTGTGACATTTGAAAACGACTTTCTTTAGCCTTCCCGTTTAATAGAAATCGACATTCATTAACACCTCCAAATTTTTAGTTACGTGATGCTAACCTCCTAGTTTGCTTGATTTTAAGGAAAAAACCTTCATCGTTTAATCTTTGAAATCCTTTTTCGTGTCACAAAGTCCAATCAAGCATAAACACGCGTTGGGGATATTCATGGGCATGTAAGCCATCAAAATAACCCCAAACGCCCACAAACACAAGTTTCACTACTTCGGGGCCTTAAACGCGATTATCGCCTTGGCGTCGTTTTAAGGCCCAACGATTACATATTTACAATAACGGATACATCCACCCGATTACATACATTCAAAAATGTCCATCATCGGATTTGGACCACGGGGTCGCATTCCTAGGCTCACATCCGAACTTATTGCACAACCGCCAAATGGATATAACGAAAATAAACAACAACGGGATGCCTAACACTCTAGGATATCTAACAATGAAGAACGAAATACACTAAGAATGATACCAAACCATAATAGCTAAGATTTGCACCAAACGGATAACATCGGGCTATAAGGGGGAATTTCATTCCGATTAGACCCACACTAATAGTCCCTAACCCATGGCTTCACAATAACATATGAGAAAAAAAACTATATTCAAGGTAATTCGGATGACCAAAAGATTAACAACATGGTATAACAAAATTCTAAGAACAAATGGTTTTTTCACCTTGCACTTAATCCCCACAAGATGTATGAATTTGTGTATTGAGTAGAGTAGAAAATATGAGATATAATCTCACAAAAATTGGTACAATTCCTCACTCTTTTCACTCTTTTCTCTCCTAATTATTGCTGCTTTCTTGCTGTTTTTTCTTCTTCTTCTCCCGAACTGCTGCAGCTGCTGCTGAATCCTCTCATCTTTCTACCTGTATGCGAACTGGCCTAATATAGCACTGCCAAGGGCAGCCGCAGATCTATCTGCGGCTGGCCGCAGATACATCTGCGGCTGGCCCTTGGTTCTCCCCCCAGCCGCGCTCGAGTCCCGTGCGCCTCGAGTCCCGTGCTGCCTCGAGTTCCGTCCTTGGCCGCGAATTGATCTGCGGCTAACTGTGCTGATTTTCTCGTTTTCCGTGCCTCGTCTCGATTTTCGTGTCGTACCGTTGGTTTCCGCTGACGGGTTTGCGCTCGGCAGTCTGGAACCCGTCGGGAAACGTGCCACGTCATCCGGGCAAGCACAGTGATCAATAACTGACTCTCGACATTCGCTTGTTGTCGTGTCGGCTTCAATATCATCCCGTCGTGGTGGTTTTGAGGGTTCGTCTTTACGTCCACCCTTTATTCTCGTGTGCCGGGTCAATTGACGATTTTGCCCTCCTGTCAGGGTTAGTATAGGAAATGCAAAAATCGGGTGTCTACAGTATCTATAGCTATTGCAAGTATTAAATTTAATAAACCAAAGATAGTTTTGTTCATTTCATTTTCCTAGTTTAGAGAGAAAGAAAAAAAAATTCTACTTCTTTCTCTTTCATCCATCCTTCTCTCCAAAATAATATCTTGAGAGAGAAGAGGGAGGGGCTCATGGTATGAGGGAGAGATTTTTTTTTCAAAGCTTTAAGTCCCATAAACAAACCTTAGGAAGAAGGAGAAGGAAATTCAAGCAAAGGTATAATTTTTCTAACCTTAACCTAGTTTATTTTCATTTATTTTGGTGTGATTTGTGTGATATGAAGTTTATGATCTTGAGGTATAAAACCTTAGAAATATATGTTAATAAGTGTTTTATGTTTAGATCTAACCCTTTTGAATGCCAAAAGTTAGATCAAAAGAAAGAAAATCAAAACTATTTTCTAATGGGCTAGAAAACCCTAACTTTTCATCACTTTATAAGTGTATAACTTGACATCCACAAACTCTTTTTATGATCCGTCAAAGATTTTTACTAGATATATAAGTTAACTACAAAATCCAATTGGTAGAACTCAAAAGTAGTTGGTACAAAATTCATATGGACTGTTTTGGTACAAACAGTCCATATTTTTCTCAAAACTGGAATGAGCCCGCTGACTATTCACATCGAGGGGCAATTTCATTAACTTTTTGTGCTCTAAAAATTCTAAAAAAATTTGGAATGATAATATGGGAAGCTATTTGAGTCCTGTAAAAATTTGAGGATTTTTGACCATGTAGAATGAAAGTTATGGATTTGATCGTGAATGACTATTTTCAAAAGTATTCTTGAATAACTCTTTGTTGTTAACTCCAAAACTTATGAACTAATTACTGAGAGTATATATATAGCAGGAACATACCCTGAAAATTGCAAAATTTTTGGATGCAATTTCGATTTATGAAAAATATAGCAAGATTTGGCTATTTTGGACTATTTAAATATAGTAAATAGATTTTAAAAATTCCGGGAAAAATATATTTTTATAAGGGGACTATATATAGTCTATTTCCAGAAAATAAATGATTTTGAAAATGGTTTGCTATTTTTCATGTAAATGATGAAGTTATGTATATATGGATTTAATTAATTGTGTGAAGTTGAAAATTTGAAAAATGGGATTTTATGACTTGAGAACCTTAAATATGGTTCATACAGATTTTTGATAAGGATTTTGGTCATTTGTGAGGTGGTATAATATTTATGGTATTTTAGATCGATTAAATGAATTAATTAATAAAATAGAAAACAGTTTGAATCCAGCTTGCTGAATAGGGTGAATCCAGCTTGCTGAATTGAATAATGTGAATCTAGTTTGTTGTATTATAAGTTAGTTCGAATTCAGGTTACTGGATTGGAAAATAGTTTGCTGAAATAGTGAATCTAGTATGCTGCATTGAAAGTTAGTGAATCCAGGTTGCTGGATTATAAGATAGTTTGAATCCAGTTTGCTGGATTGCAAAAATAGTTGACTGAATTGAATAATTTGAATCCAGGTTGGAATCCAGTTTGCTGGATTTGGGAATTTAGTTTGCTGGATTTGGGAATCCAGTTTACTAGATTTGGAATCCAGTTTGCTGGATTGGGTACTTAACCTACAGGACCATAAAGAAAGACTTATATAATGAAAGACTTAGTATTAATTCATAAAGTAGTGATACAGTCGTACTCTTTAATAGTCGATGTATAGTATCTGGGCTAAACAATTCCTTTAGGGAGCGGAGGTATATACGAACTGGCAACCGATCTAACTCACTGTGAAAACAGTGTAGACGAGACAAAAACTAGTTTGTTGGTTGTTTGTGGGAAACCACTCAGCATACTATATTGAACACTGTTAAAGACTCGATGTGTGCTAACTTTATAATTGAATGCGTATGGTGTTAATGTGTTATCTAATATTTGATTATGTGGTTGAATGTTAGATAATTTACTTATAAATAAGTGATATTATAATGTATAATATGATTGGCTAATTGAGATATCGATCTTATAAATGATAGGTCTTTCAAAAGAAGTCATATTAAATTGCGTAGCAGTAGTCAACATCCAAGGCAAGTTTCTAACTTACACAACTTCTTTTATTGTGCAAGTATCCAAACCTTCGCATTTATTTTATGCAATAGGTGTATGTATGCAAGTATCCCATCCTTTTCATTTACTTTATGAATTGGATCTGTGTAAGAAAGTTCCTTAACTCAATCTTTTGTTGTGCAAGTATCTGAACTCTTTCTTTACTGTACAAGTATCTAAACCTTATGCACTATTTTATTTCGTACAAACAGGTATATATTGTGCAAATTCCTGATTATTGCTAAACTCCTTACATTTATTGCTAGTTCCTAACTCAACATGAGTTATCAATTTCAAAGCATGCTCGTGAATAATTATTGTTAATTATTCATATCCATAATGATCTTTGTTATTCGTTTATGCAATTATTGTAACCCTTGCATTTACTTTATGCAATGGATCCATATATTATGCAAGTATTCTTAAACTTTATTCAAGCTAACTATTGATTTCAAATATCTCGATATTGTTTTATGTGATGCATTTATAATCAAATTGTTCTGTTCTTTGTGCAAGTGCCCTCACTTGTACAAATTGTTATAATTATTATAAATTTGAATTTACTTCGATTCGTTCATTGTTAAAAGTATCTCATTACTGAATTGCTATGACTCATATTGAAAATTTGTATTCTAAGTTTGGTTATGCAAGTGTCCCCACTTGTATGAACTATTGTGCATTATCAATTACCCTTGAATTCAAAATTCGTTGATAAGTTCTGATACATACTATTAAATTTCAGTATGTATACCTAGTTTAAAGATTGTCTAAGCTATTTGTCCCAGCTAGACACGATTTGAAAAGTATTTGTCGAATATTATTGGTTATGATAAAGTCGTCCAACTTAATTGTTTTAGTTGGAACTCCAGGCTGAGTATGAACAACCCTAAATGGGAAATTTTATGCGCTAAAAGCGGTGATGAAAATTTTATGTGCCAATGGCGGTGATGTATTATATAGTGTTGATCAATACAGGGCACAATGAGACTGATCATCCTCCGTGTCCGTAAGACCAGGCGGTTTACAGATGAATTTCTGTTTAAACCTTTTCAAAAATGAAAAATAACAGTTCATGGTCTTTTGACCACTCAGTATTCAAAAGTCACTCAGTTGTTTCAAAAATCTTAAAATGATTTGATCTGTTGTTAAGAATGGTTTTAAATGACTTCACCACTATTGATTCGTGGTAGAAGTAGTCCTCAAAGAAAATATTTACTTCTTTCAGCGCATTATTATTAATTATTATTACTTGCTGAGCAATTGAATGCTCATTCTTGCTTTGACTTAAATATTTTCAGCTAAGTGTGATCGACCAGAAGGCTTTGGCAAAGACAAGGGTAAAGAAAAGCTCAATGATTAGGTTTCAAGGTGTTATCTGTAATGATTAGTCTTTTGTATTGTGATCATATATATTATGTAACATGTAAGGAATGTAATTAAAGGTTGCCATACCTGGGGAATAGACAACTCTGATATAAATATTAAGTTTGTACTTTATTAAACAGCTCAAAGAAATGATATCGTGATGCACCAAGTACGGGTTTCAAGTAACTGAATTTGGGGGCGCCATAATTTCCCTCATGGGTCATGGGTCGGTCCATGGGTTTGGGCCACCCTTAAGAAATTTGGGGCTTCTAATTAAATCCCAATTAGGCTCAAATAAAATCCAACACTTGAATTATTAATCCTCCACATTAACACTTTGACGAAAATAAGAAAAGTCAAAATAAATGAAAAAGACGTTTTTGGTGTGGATAGTGTTTTAGCGGTATTAACCCGGAATCATGTTAATAACTCCTACCAAATAACAACATTTTATAATATTGCAACCACATAATCTAGGTTATTTCATAACCTTTAAACACTTAATACATAATATTATTAATAAAAGTATATTTTATTCATTAACATTCATAAGCTCGAATTACCAAGCTACCCACGACTCGCGATCGTTACAATAATTAACTATTAACTCATTCATTCTGAATCTATGTATATATCTCATATTTATATATATACACATTAAATTTGTCACATAAATAACATAAATATATATAACACATATATATTCAAACTCGAATCATAATAAGAATTATTCTATATTAAATTCTTATTATAATTATTCTCGAAAATTCGGGTTGTCACATCCTTCCCTCCTTATAAGGATTCCGTCCTCGGAATCACAAATATCAAACCTCTCTTACTCGGTTTTCGTCTAATATCTTCCGAAATTTTATCGTTGAATAATTTCAACATATTACTATAACACAGGTTTTATATTACCTATTCAATCAATTTCCTTAACAAATTCTGGTAGGTTTATTCTATAACCTTTATCAAACTTAATTATATCTAAGTATCATTCTTCCTTTAACCCATCAATTTCCTTAATGGAATTCATCACTTCTTCTAAGAATTTCATCTTTGAAATTACAACATATTCATCTTTGCTCATTCTACCCATCATTCTCTCTAAGAATTTCACTTTTTATTTTCGAAATTCCATCTGCTTCTTGCAGGAAATATTAATCATATAATTACTATCATGCTCATATCATTCATTCATACAGACTTTCAACAAAGCTTTACGCTTTCCTCTTCCAAAGATTCATTTAGAATTGTCGCATTTTATAACTACTTCTTTCTAGGGAAAATTACCCTTTTCACATTCAGTTTCCAGAATAATGGAATATCCTTCCGGAGTCTTCAACAATTGTTCGATAATTATGAAGTAGTATGAATCATTCAGTGGCCACCATGACACTTACCTCTTACATGAATTACCAATATTAGATGAAGGAATCACTGAGTGGCCACCATAGCACTTACCTCCAATGATATCCCAAGCTGAGTAGCCACTAAGGACTAAGAACCTTTACTAGAATTACCAGAAATTCATCCGATAACCCAACTTACTAATACAATAGGTGATCAACCTAATGTACCCGAGGTCATGCATAACCCCTCAAATATTCAACTTACATTCAACTTGCGCGCATGTCGGTCCCCCGACAAAAATATAATTTAACCCTTTTATGAGGGTTGTTCATCTCAGCAGATATAAAAGCCCGCACTAAAACAATTTGGTTTGGAAAATATTCTTAAAGAATTCTCGAGTTTCATAATCATATTTCAACATTCGTCTAGCCGAATCAAATAGCTTAGACTCACATCAACAGTTCGGACATCAATCAAAATATTTTAGCCAACTCAATTGGCATACTTTTTCATACTTTAAAGAAAATAAAAATCATTTTATGACGTCATGATACCGCACTGTTTCTACAGTCCGTTGAGGATTCTGTCATTTTGTGACTTTGTCATACTACATCATACCATAGTGGGCTGACGATCTTATGATCACATCCAACAATAGGTTAATCTGCATTGATGACTCCATCATCTGTCATTCTACACCAGGTTCCATGATGCATTGATGACTATTTAGAAATACATTTTGATATTTTCAAATCATTTTGCCCAGCTAGAGAAATTAGCATAGACATATGAATCATATGATCCTTTTTTTAAAAAACTTATTGGTTCAAAAATTGATCCAACATATTTTTCAAAAACACAAAAGTGCAAATATCAGCACGATGTCAATAAATTTCGATATCTAGCATAGCTAGAAGATTTGGAATATCCATTTCTCCTCATCAACTTTAATTTCTCTTCAATGCATCATTACTTAATAATTCTATCTATTTCTAATATCACCAATGCTCATCATTTTGAGAATTCACAATTCTCGCTCTATAACTTTCCTATACCCCAATATAGTACTTACCACACATTATGAGTTCAGGAACTTGCCACAATAATATGAGTTTAGGAACTTGTCCTAGCAATATGTAGTCCAAGAAAAAATCAAGGACTGTCCATATGTTGAGGGGCTCAAAATATACCATATGATTAAGAGTCACAAACTTACCATAAGTATGAGTTTCAAGAACTCGCACCTAATCTCATTATTCTCTAACCATCAAATATAGATATGAGAAAAGAATCACCTTCTTGTCATACGTATAGCGATAGCGCGATACCAGGTTCCAATGATTATCAATATAGGAAGCTAAGTGATTGTCGAACCCATGACAATCCCCTGCCCATACAAGGAATCGATCAACTTGGCCACTAATCAATATAGGAAGCTAAGCTGTTGTTACACCAAGCACAAATTCCCCGCCTATACAAGGAATTGTTCAACTCAACCACTATACCGATATAGGAAGCTAAGTGGTTCTCAAACCAAGAATGAATTCCCCGCCCATACAAGGAATTGTACAACTCAGCCACTAACATGAGTCCTCAATTGAAATTACCCCCAATCCTAGCTTACTCGTTGCTCAACAAGAATTTAATTCGTGTTTCATCATCCATAACTCTTTCCGAGTTTTACTCGTACTATCTCATAGTACCTAACATTGAGCTAAAATTTTCAATCATATAATTGATCATCTGCCATTCTATGACTTAATCTAATCACGTCATGATCTTACTCTATAACCTTTCTATCCTCTTCCCTCTAATCATAATATATGATTTTATTGCATTTTTTTATCTTATAGACCTCGTCTATTAATCAACACTTATCATCTCTATTACTAGAGTCAATTAACTCCAAATCCTCAATTTTTTATAACTCTTCAAGATTCTTCTTTGAATCTCCTCATATATATCTTAATTCTTTTCTTTAGGAATTTTCCTAAATTTATTCCTCATTGGTCAAACTCTATCCGAGTTTATTCTTTATCACTATCCTCTTTCTACCCTCAAGTTATAGCCTAAGATTCTCTTACCTAAGGTTTATAACCTATAGCTCTGATACCAACCTGTGACGCCCCCAAATCTGGGTTACCTTATCCACGAATTCGGTGCATCACTGTGCAACTCATACATCATTATAACAATAACTCATTGCGGAATAATAAAAATATTTACATCGGTATAATATAAATATTATCATCCCAAGCCTCGAAACCATAACTAAAAACATGATCTTACTACATAAAAGTAATTACCAGATTATTACAACATGTTCTCGTCTAATCTCAGGTACGAATATCTTAACTAATACATCATCTAATAATCATTACAAATTCAATTTTATTCCTCTTGTATATACTAGTCCATACCAATATAAGCATTAACAATTATTACCTCAAACCCTTCTCAATCCAGGGTTTCGTAACATTTAACTTATACACTTATGATCAAGGTTGAATAAATACCATGGATCATTTACAAAATCTCCTATGTGAACGCAAGGTTCAGATTCTGACTCTATTCAATCCTTGAATATTCGCAAAGTTATTCAACAACCATATATTCGTTGTAAAATGTCCTTTATACATCATCATCATCATCATTGTAGTTTACTGAGCAATTAAATTACATAATCGCATCATAACTATTATAATGGATAACCTTCACTCTTAACTCAAAGTTTACACAGTTAAACACAAATACATTGCATACCGTTACACGGCTACATAATTACAATGAAGGGATATTTAGCAACATTCCTATTTCCATGCATCTCAAATCCTTATCACAACGTTAGACAGATAATTACCTTGCATCGTAAATCTGTAAAAGTTTTATTTGCAAGAATGAGCACGATGGCTCAGTAAGAACTAACAGTTTTCATATTTCATGCTTCACGTAACATATAAGTTTGCATTTTATCCATGCATCATGATTCTCATACTATGCATCTTACTCATACATTATAAATCTTATGCAATTCATCTATATATATGCATTATGCATCTCATAGCATACCTCATGCATCTCACATTGTATATTTACAATAATTCAAGTTTCACATAGAATAATATAGCCATATAATTGCACATCGTGCACACTTTAATCGTGCTCGCACATAATTCACATAACAGTAAAAGATTTAGCAATCAACCCATGTACATTAATACATTTAAACAGGTTAACAAGTTACTAAAAGAACTTGCCTTAAGCGTTCCTTGCCAAATTATGATGGCTCGTCCTTCTATATCCTACACAATTTATTTAACAATAATACACCAATTAGCCACTAAAAAGGCTTCATATAATGGTTTACATTATTAATAATTCTTATCTCCGATTGTTCGCGCATTATAGCCAATTAACGTGATTAACACTAAAACATTTCTCGGCGTCGCATCGTTTGAAAACGTTATGACCCTCATCATCATCAATCCTTATTGGCTTATAATAATCCCAATCTATATCTAATAATGTTCATTTTGTTTAAATCGAAACACTATTTAAGTTCTTTAACACTTTATGCGGCGTTTTGACGTTTACACGCCTAATTCGCCTCGTTTGCATGTGCTTAGCATGCTCATACATTGGGTTATAACATACTATCATGTTTCATTATTATTAGAAACAAATATTAAACAAAGTTATACACACTTGTCACGGTGTTACGACGCTTGCACGCCCATACGCCCAACTTGTCTACTCGAACGCCTAAGCGACATGGGTTTGTGTATGCTTAGCACGCTCATTCGACTTATCTAATACTCATTGGATAATTCTAAGTATCATTATCATACATAACATTCATGTTTTAGAACTTAGAACATCAAACATAGCGTCGAAAACATTGCACATCGCACACGTGCATGTCCAACGCCCTCCGATTGTCTCTTATTGCATAATAGTCCTAAAGATGGTCAATTTTAGATTGGTCCATTTGGTAAATTTCAATTCTAATTAATGGAAGTTATAGGTCTATCTCTAAGCTTTCTGGATCATCTTGAATCGCCCTAATCCGAGTTCGTATGAGAAAGTTATGGTCATTTTACCAATCACTGTTCATGCTAAAATTTCAAAGTCAGGCAGTCGGCGGGGCCTCTGTGAGAATCACAGAGGCTACGCCACAAGGGCAGCAAGGCCTCCGTGAGAACCACGGAGGCTGCGGCAGCAACCAGCAAGCTCAGCGAGGCCTCCGTGCAAATCACGGAGGTTGCGCCCATTCGCGCTGAATGCAATTTTGTGCGCCTGTATGCCTAAAATCCGAGTGTTAGGCTAGGTTTTGTTGTTTCTTGATTATCAATAACCATCATGAGGCTTCCAATGAAGGAGCTAGAGAGTGGGAGGCTACCATAAACATTAACTAACCACCACCTTATCCCAAAACTAAATTTGTGTTCTGGTTTTTGGTGTTCTTGACATGCTTCGATTCAAATCCTCATAACTCCCTCATCCGTGAATGAAATGAGGTGATATAAAAGCCTATGGCTTTGTAACTCAGTATAATACAACTATACATAAGAATTAGAATTTAACAAACAACATAACAATATCAGAAATCGACACTACGGACATCATTCACCTATTCATCAATTAATCAACACCTAGTTCTCATGTTCTTAGAGAAATCATTCTCTTAGGCATTAAATCAAATGGTTTGTGGGCATAACTTAAAAACTCATATTGGAGTAGAGTTTAATTATGTTCTAGTCCAGATTTCCAAATGAAATTATTACCCACAACTTCAGAACACATAATGGTCATACACAACCAAGCATACAACCAACCATAGACTACATTTTTATTAAAGTATATGAATTGTCCATATCAGTCCATAAATGTCCAACAATCCATTCTTGCTCCTTATGCATAGGTTTTGATTCTCATTCATTATTCCACTTTCATTGATTGTTAAAAAGGTTTTACAAGGTGATGAGCGAGTTTATACCTGTGAATTAGATATATCTTAGGCTTATTTCTTTACTATCTTTGAGTATTTTTAGTGTCATTTTACTTGTTTATGCATTGGTTTTGTAGGAAATAAAGCAAAGCCATTTGTACGTTAACGCTTGGGTGTCTTGTTTGCCATTTTTGAGCTTCCGATTGACATAGCAGCTGCTTGCGGCTTAATTTCACCCATGATCCAATTCGATTCTCTCAAAACTCAAAGAACGAAAGTTGTAGATCTTGATCTCAGATTTTGGGAACATATTGAACCATCCAATTTGAAGTTCGTATGAGAGAGTTATGATCATTTTACCATCAGATTTGGCATGAATTTTACATAGCATCTGTTTCCTGGCCATTTTGGACCTTTCTCTGATCAGTATCTCGACGAGCTCCAGTTATGAAAGTTGTAGAGCTACTTCTTATCTTTCCGTAGCCTCTTAAATCGCATTAATCCGAGTTCGGACGAAGAAGTTATGGCCATGTTTCCAACAGACGTCGAGGCTGATTCGGGCAGCAGAAGAGTTCTCGCCGGGACGAGAATCTCAGGCTTAAATTTTCTCGCCGGGGCGAGAATGCGCGGAAGGGAAAAAATATTTTAATGCAGTTCTTTTGGGAAGTTGATTTGGAATTAATTTCTTTCTACTGATTTGATTTAGAAACTATAAAAGAGACAGAGAGAGATGGAAATAGGGGGGAGACATATACATATACATATATATACATAGATACATTCATAGTTGCATACTACGCAAGGATTGAGATTCAGAGCTGATTTGGGAGATTGGAGACTAGAGAAAGCATCGCAAGGAATTCAGATTAGAGAATTGAATATTGAAGAACTTCTACTGAGTTTTTCTTATCCTTTATCTTAGATTTGTAATTTAATTGTGATGACTTATTTGGGATTCATGTTTTCTATTTTCAGTATGAACTAAATTAACAGTTAAGGCTACAATTGAATCTTTTATGTTCATGCATTAATTATCTATTTAATTCCTGTTATTATCTAATATTGAGTTGTCTATCATATTTTGTGTTTATTGAGTAATTGTCTGATCAACAATTAGCGTGATACTTTAGATGAATTCGGGAGATGAAATCTAGGGTTAGATCTGAATGTGATAGCATGTATTCTTAATTATTTGAATGGGATGAATAATTAGGGTTGTGAAGTGAATAGGGATATCTCTTCGCTGCATGTAACTATTGGGAATTGGTGCTTAATGAATTTAATTCTTTAGTTTTGCATAGGAATATTGCAGAATTAATTGAGTTAGATAATTTTATTTGATCACTTGGGAAAGGGCTTATGAATAACTTTGAATTCCTGTTAACAACTCTGTTGGAGTTAATAATTGGATGAATTGGATAATTAGTTTGTATTATATAATTGGGGATATTGTAGTCTTAAGCCTTTAAAAATCTGAATTTCAACCTTTGTGTTAGTTTTTATTCTTAGTTTTAATTTAATTAGTTTTAATCATTATACAAATTGTGATTGTTTAAATAAAATTGAATTGATATAATACTAGTAGTTGGAAATTATTGAACAGAGATTCCCTGTGGGTTCGACACTCTATCTTATCACTTTATTACTTGTTGATCGTGTATACTTGCACGTAATTGTTGATTATGAAATCAGACAACAAGTTTTTGGCGCCGTTGCTGGGGACTCTTTTTGTTTAATATTTATTTCCATATTAGCTATAATCAATTCAATCTTAATTTAAACATTTTTTTTATTATTTATTTCTTTTTCTGTTTTACTTCCTTTTGAGGTACACCATGACCAACTATGTCTATCAATGGCCTTATACGAGAATGATTCAGCCAAGAAGGACAGGGATTTATGAATTCGATGAATTGTCAGTACAGATTAAGACACTTTCGAGGATGATTGACACTTTTGCAGTACAACGTATTCAAAGTGTGTCGGTAACTTGTGATTATTGTGCTGGAAATCATCCGAGTCATCAATGCGCCATCAATTTTGAGTCGATGCAGTATGGTGGCAATTTCGGCGATTACCCCAAAAATTATGCTTATCCCAACAACTATCATCAGGATTGGGGGTATCATCCGGAGTTTTCATGGAGCCATAATAATCAAGTCCAAACCTTTGCTCCAAGCCAATCATACACTCCAGAATTTCAGGATTCAGCCTATCCATATGAAGAATTGAGTTTGGAGGAGGCCTTGGCGAAGTTTATTACAGCTACGGACAAAAAGATGAGTGCTCAGGATCAGTTGTTGAACTTAGTGGATTTAAATGTAAAAAGCCAAGTAGTGTCGATTCGAAATCTTGAGAATCAGATGGGATAACTTATCAACGCCTGCAACAATAACTATCTAGGTACATGGCCCAGTGACGTGGTTCTCGAGACTGATGGATTGCCCGCACCAAAGCTGCTACCGGAGGTGCTGATTGACGATGATTCTGATATGGAGGAGAATAGTGGGGATCGGGAAAATACAGCCGAAGAAGATCTAGTCGTGAGTTCCGACGCTGATGTACCAATTTTGTTAGTGCCCCATGTACCTTCTCTGCCAAACCTCAAAGATCCGGGTAGTTTTGCAATCCCCTGCCCAATTGGTAGTCTTGTCGTCGGCAAAGCTCTAATTGACATCGGAGCTAGCATGAATATGGAGTCATGGTGGGATGAGAAAGGGGTCCATGAGAAGTTAGTTGAAGATCCAGTTGTGTTAAAGAAGCTTCAATGCCACAGTTCGTTCATAAATACAATGGAGCATATGCCTAGCTATTTGAAGGTTATAAAGGAGATTTTATTGGAAAATAGCATGCTAGGTGATTTTGAATCAATGGCCCTTACAGAAGCAAAGTCCTCAGACGTTTCATTATTACTAATGGATGGAGAGTTCCTCAATTTTCGAAGGGGCATTGGATAGAAAAGGAAGTAGTCAGGCTGAAAGACTATAATTCAAGCGCTTGATGGGAGGCAACCCAATCATTTTAGTATCTTTAGCTATTTTAGTTTTTTGTATTTTTACATTTAGTTAGGATATTAGTAGTTAGTTTCTAAGATTTTCAGTGCTTTGCTAGTCTCTCATTATTTTAAAAAGGTTGTGCTAATCCATGTTATGCTATGTTGCTTTGAACAGGTAAAAGGTTTTGGGATTGCACCAATTGAAGAAAAGGGGAACAAAGCAAAAATTTCAAAAAAGAGGATTCTCGCCCCGGCGAGAAAAATGCACTAGAGATCCTCGCCCCGGCGAGAACCTCTCTGCCAAAACTCGCCCAGCGTGAAAATTTCTCGCCCCAGCCCATTCTTCTCTGTCCATTCTCGCCCCGACGAGAACCCAAGGCAAAAATCTTCGCCCCGACGAAGATGACTGATTTTAGTTTTTAATTTCCTTCCCAAAATCATATTCCATTCATTCCAAAACCTTCCTAAACAATTCAAACTCAATCCTAAACCCTCTCCACCTTTATCCCACACGGATTCAACTTCTAATTGATTCAAGCAACATCAAGGGTTCCTCTCCACTGTGTCAAACATTCACACGGTTTTATCAAGCAACTTGGGGAGAGTAGCTACTTGAGTAAGGCATTCATGAACATCAAACATCAAAATCAAGATGAATCCGAGTGTCGTTCTAGTTCCAGTTTCTCGAGTCTCTGCCGCTGCAAGCATTCTCACCATCGGATTCGGATAATGAGAAAGGTCGAGCACACCGCTTGACCAGTCAAGGAAGTCCTTCGTTTTAATTTCTTTATTTTGCAAACAATGAGGACATTGTTCATTATGAGTTTGGGGGTGGATTTGTTGTCATTATACATAGTCATGTCATTTTGCATTACATAATTGTTTAGTCACGTACTATGCATGGTTTAGTTATTTTTTTGCATATTAAATAAAAAATAAAAAAAAAAGTAAAAATTTAAAAATCACAAAAATAGTTTTTGTTTTTATTGCATTCTTTTATAAAAGTTAGGATCATATAGAATTGCATTTAGGATAGTTTGAGCAATAAATTGATATAGAGTATTTAAGGAAGGCCATGATGATTCTGATCAGTTAGCTAATTAGTTTAGTGAGACGGATAAGGAGTGCTAAATTAGGAATTTTGTCTGTTTTTGATTTTGTCAAGCTTGAGACCCTTTTAATTCTTTTATGCACTTATCCATTTGGTTGAGCTAGTTTTAACTTTGAGGAAGTTTATATGTTAAATGTTTATGGAAGAAATTTATGTACTCTATATCTGGTTTGATCATAATTTAAAGTGTAATATGAGGATGAATATAATTTGGGGGAAATCTTGGTTAATTTGAAAAAAATTGAAAATTTTGAACCGTCCCCAGTTGAAAAAATGGATCATGTGGTGGGTTGAGATGGAGCGTAAAACACACTCACTCATAAACACATGCAGCGAGATGGAGCGTAAAACGCACTTGTTTAATTGGAAGTGAGATGGAGCGTAAAACGCACTCACTAAAAAAAAGAAAAGAGAAGGAAAAGAGAAAAAAAAATTGTTTGAATTTTTGGGGAAGGGTTCTAAAAATAGCTTAAAGGTTTGAAATAACCTTGTGATCCTCTAGTTATGTTTTTTAGTATTCACTTTGAGTTGTGGAAGATAAGCATATAGAGTTCTTGTTGTTATACTAACCTTTTTGATATCTTTAATGATGCGTTTAATTCATGAGCTTCTTTGGGTAATTTTTTGCTAGTTTGATACATTTGGATTCACACACACACACACGAAAGGGTTGGAAGTAAGATGATAATGGGGATAAGTTGATTTCAGATGGTGCATAAATTTGAAGTCTTGCTGAATTGTTAGTTACTGATCTTTGAGGCCTGATATTTATAATATATGTTGATTGATTGCTCAGTCGTAATACATCACGCATCTGCATTCATTTAGATAGGTTTGTTTATTTTTTTTTTCTTGTGTTTTTGCTTGAGGACAAGCAAAGTCTTGGGTTTGGGGGTATTTGATGCGCGGGTTTATACCTGTGAATTAGATATATCCTAGGCTTATTTCTTTACTATCTTTGAGTATTTTTAGTGTCATTTTACTTGTTTATGCATTCGTTTTGTAGGAAATAAAGCAAAGCCATTCGTACGTCAACGCTTGGGTGTCTTGTTTGCCATTTTTGAGCTTCCGATTGACATAGCAGCTGCTTGCGGCTTAATTTCACCCATGATCCAATCCGATTCTCTCAAAACTCAAAGAACGAAAGTTGTAGATCTTGATCTCAGATTTCGGGAACATCTTGAACCATCCAATTTGAAGTTCGTATGAGAGAGTTATGATCATTTTACCATCAGATTTGGCATGAATTTTACATAACATCTGTTTCCTGGCCATTTTGGACCTTTCTCTGATCAGTATCTCGACGAGCTCCAGTTATGAAAGTTGTAGAGCTACTTCTTATCTTTCTGTAGCCTCTTGAATCGCATTAATCCGAGTTCGGACGAAGAAGTTATGGCCATTTTTCCAACCGACGTCGAGGCTGATTCGGGCAGCAGACGAGTTCTCGCCGGGGCGAGAATCTCAGGCTTAAATTTCTCGCCGGGGCGAGAATGCGCGGAAGGGAAAAAATATTTTAATGCAGTTCTTTTGGGAAGTTGATTTGGAATTGGATTCTTTCTACTGATTTGATTCAGAAACTATAAAAGAGACAGAGAGAGATGGAAATAGGGGGGAGACATATACATATACATATATATACATAGATACAGTCATAGTTGCATACTACGCAAGGATTGAGATTCAGAGCTGATTTGGGAGATTGGAGACTAGAGAAAGCATCGCAAGGAATTCAGATTAGAGAATTGAATATTGAAGAACTTCTACTGAGTTTTTCTTATCCTTTATCTTAGATTTGTAATTTAATTGTGATGACTTATTTGGGATTCATGTTTTCTATTTTCAGTATGAACTAAATTAACAGTTAAGGCTACAATTGAATCTTTTATGTTCATGCATTAATTATCTATTTAATTCCAGTTATTATCTAATATTGAGTTGTCTATCATATTTTGTGTTTATTGAGTAATTGTCTGATCAACAATTAGCGTGATACTTTAGATGAATTCGGGAGATGAAATCTAGGGTTAGATCTGAATGTGATAGCATGTATTCTTAATTATTTGCATGGGATGAATAATTAGGGTTGTGAAGTGAATAGGGATATCTCTTCGTTGCATGTAACTATTGGGAATTGGTGCTTAATGAATTTAATTCTTTAGTTTTGCATAGGAATATTGAAGAATTAATTGAGTTAGATAATTTTATTTGATCACTTGGGAAAGGGCTTATGAATAACTTTGAATTCCTGTTAACGACTCTGTTGGAGTTAATAATTGGATGAATTGGATAATTAGTTTGTATTATATAATTGGGGATATTGTAGTCTTAAGCCTTTAAAAATCTGAATTTCAACCTTTGTGTTAGTTTTTATTCTTAGTTTTAATTTAATTAGTTTTAATCATTATACAAATTGTGATTGTTTAAATAAAATTGAATTGATATAATACTAGTAGTTGGAAATTATTGAACAGAGATTCCCTGTGGGTTCGACACTCTATCTTATCACTTTATTACTTGTTGATCGTGTATACTTGCACGTAATTGTTGATTGTGAAATCAGACAACACAAGGTTAACAACATTCATACATGTTCATGAGCCAACTAAGCAATTTCAGCAACATATACTCCCACAAAGAAATCAATAACCAACTGAAAACTTCAAACAATAATGGAAATGAGATTCCCTCTTGGAGCTTCTTCTAGGATGAAAAAGGGATTGATTATAGCTACTAAGTTCCTCTCTTCTCCCACTTCAATTCACCCAAACACTCAATACTTACAACTCTCATAATTTTCCAGCTTTCTTACTAAGGAATGAACAAAGGAAAGGAAGGCTAAGCAATGGTTGGTACTTATAGGGGATGAACTGAGCTTCTTTGGAGGAGGGAATGGCTAAGCATGCTTGGCATGATCAGCTCCCTATGTATGGGAAGCTGAAGTTGGCTCCTCCAAGGTGTGGGTAACTCCCCTCTCCTTCTCCCCAATTGTTCTTCCTCACTTTTTCTTTGCCAAATGTAGAATTTGCTCCTCCCCAAATGTTTCCACCTCCCTTGATTCTCTTTTCCTCTCTTCATTCTCTCTTTCTCCCGTACACTTCTTCTTCCTCTAAATATTCAGCTGATTTTGTAACCCATTTCCCTCATGGGTCATGGGTCATGGGTCTTGGGGTTGGGTCTTGGGTCGGTCCATGGGTTTGGGCCACCCTTAAGAAATTTGGGACTTCTAATTAAATCCCAATTGGGCTCAAATAAAATTCAACACTTGGATTATTAATCCTCCACATTAACACTTTGACGAAAATAAGAAAAGTCAAAATAAATGAAAAAGACGTTTTTTGTGTGGATAGTGTTTTAGCGGTATTAACCCGGAATCATGTTAATAACTCCTACCAAATAACAACATTTTATAATATTACAACCACATAATCTAGGTTATTTCATAACCTTTAAACGCTTAACACATAATATTATTAATAAAAGTCTATTTTATTCAATAACATTCATAAGCTCGAATTACCAAGCTACCCATGACTCGCGATTATTACAATAATTAACTATTAACTCGTTCATTCTGAATCTATGTATATATCTCATATTTATATATATACACATTAAATTTGTCACATAAATAACATAAATATATATAACACATATATATTCAAACTCGAATCATAATAAGAATTATTCTATATTAAATTCTTATTATAATTATTCTCGAAAATCCGGGTTGTCACAAAGGTCGTGTTCGTGTGTGTCGTTTAGTCTTTGTCAAAACTACATTTCACTTCGTGGAAAGATTACCGTTCACGCAACATTGTGATTGTTCAAACATGATCGAGAGTTTACATTTTATCATACGACAATACAAGTTGGGATTACACGGAACGAAGGGAATGGTTTCAAACTACATGGGAAGGCGTTTGGAACTTAAAAGGGCAAGATGGTCAATTCTATTAGACCAGCGTGCCCCGCGCCAGTTTTGGTTTGGCATCAGCGCGCCCTGCGCCAGCTCCTTTGTATTTTCGGTGCGCCTAGCACGATGCACGCAACACAAATTTTGAGGAACGCGTTTTGGCAGACTTCTTTCCATATTTGTAGGGATTTTTGATATCTTTTAGATTTCTATTGTAATTAGGATATTTGTTAGATAGATTTGATTCCTAATTACTTGTTAACTAGTATTTCTATTCCTTTTAGGATTTAGGGTTTAATTTCAATTGTTTGTTATTCCTTAAAGGATTAGGTTTCTTATCCCTTATGGAATTAGGGTTTCTATGTATTAGTATAAATATATTACATAGCTGATGTAATAAGGGGAGTCTTTTCTGAATAATAAATTACTTTGTGAGATACTTCTCATCTTTTAGTTCTTTATCTACTAACCTTTGTTTTGCAGCAATCATGTATGGGTATAATTGTGGAAGTATTCCTAAATTTCGAAGGAATCCTTTCCATGGCAGGAATGATCTAGAAGCATATTTGAGTTGGGAGAAAAATATGGATTGTGATTTTTACTATCATGATTACTCTGAGTGTAAGATGGTTAAACTAGCAATTCAAGAGTTCTTCGATTATGCAGTTACATGGTGGGATCAACTTGTGCTTAGAAGGAGAAGAGATGGAGAGCGTCCGATCGAGACGTGGGAAGAGTTGAAAACCATAATGAGGAAGCGGTTTGTTCTAGTACAACCTAGTAGGATGAATGAACATGCATCTCCAAGACATAAAGAGCAACCTTCAAGGCGTACAACTTGGGATAGTGAAAAGAATGTTCATAGACATGAAGATTTGTAGTGGAGATAGCGAAGAGACATTCTTAAGGTGTAAAGGGAACCACTATTTTCTATGGAGGTAAAAGAGGACATCATGGATTCGGTTCGTAAGGTGATGGAGGCATGTTTGAAGCAATCACAAGAAACTACTACGGTGCAAGAGGAGTAAGATCAGTCGAGTGAGGAAGAAGATGAAAAAGAATATGTCGTCCAAGGAAAATTGCTAGATTGCAGTATGGACGATGTAGCCCATGATTCAAAGAAAGAAAATACATGTGAAATTGAACGACAAAAAGAAATTGAAAAAAGATTGAGTGTAAAAGCAAAAGAGAGATAGAAAATCGAGAGATTGAGGAAAAAGAGAATGAAAAGAAACGAGAGAATAAAAAGAATGAGAGTAAAAATAAACGAGAGAAAAACAAACGAGAGAGTGAGCTTTAGAAAAGAGAGAGAAAAAAGTGACAATGAAAAAGAGAGTGAGTTGAAAGAGGAATTGTATTTTGAAAAGCCAATGACTGTACATTCGTACAAGACGACGCTTTTGAATACTAACAAGAATAACTCTTCTTTGTCTAGTTATGTTCTGTCTCTTGTATAGGTTGTTGATGATATATCCCGAGCTATCATTTCATACCAATCAACATATGGTGTTCCCGAGGAGACGATGGATTCACCAAGGCAAGTTGGAGAATTGATGGAGCCCCTATTCATCAAAGCAGGTATTGTGGATGAAGACATGAGTTCAAGTGACATTCATAAGATCATAGTACCTAAGGTGGATGAGATGTCGAGCTTGTGCATCGATTTTGAATTGGTAAACAAGTATCGTTATTATTTTCTTTACTTAGATAATATGTTTGATAAATTGCATAGTACTTGCGTTTTATCTACAATTGATGATGACCATGTGATGAAAATACCTAGTCAATTTAGCATGAGTGAAAGTGATAAATGGAAAATTATGTTAACATGCGACGTGTATAGGTGAATAGTTATCTCTGTTAGATTAACTAATGCATCTAGTATTTTCATGAGTTATTTAAAACATGTTTTGCAAGCTTCCATGGATAAATTTGTTGTTAGCTATTTTGAGGGTACAATCGTCTTTATCATAAACTATGGAGGATATTTGATTTTTGTTGAGTTTATGATCATGTTGTCTATTCTCGTTTTTAGTGTTTTTTACTATTAGTTGGTGTATTCTCATTTTCCAAGTTCTTATCGTCAGGGAATTCATTCTAGGGTTTCTAGTTCGAATTCTTGTTTTCATATTGATCAATCTTTACATGATGTGTCGTTAGTTGATAGTGGTAGTAATCATGAATTTTCGTTAGAGCAATCTTGTTTGCATGATTTACTATCATTTGAATTTGATTTGAAAAGTGTTTATCATCGGATTGGAGTAGGATATGGTTTACATACAGGTCTAGTTAAATCGTTTGGATTAGCTAGTACATTAAATGTTTTCAACTTAAATCATATTTTGCATTCTTTCATGAGGAAAATAGTTATTAGCTATTTTGATGATATTCTGACTTTTATCAACACTGGGGAAATTCGTTAGTGCTTGATAAGTTTGTAAGTGAGTATCTTTTTTTGCTAAATGTGTATGATTTTATAGAAGGAACCAAAATGTACAATGGCTAAGGGGCATACCCCAGAATATAGCAGATTCATTTAGAGATAGGCCAAAAGATGAATAGACTATAAAAGGAAAGAATCATAGTCTACATTAGCCAATTACAATAGTATGGACAAAAGGTAGTAGCTTTAGCAAAAGATTTACAATTGGAAAGTCTAGATTTAATAATATTGGTAACATCCTTTGCAAGTCTGGTTGGAGGAATGATGATATTCCTATGAATCTTTGAATTTCTGGCTTCCCAAACTTTGTAGAAAGTGGCTGCAATTGAGAGGCAAAGAATATTCTTTGTGAGTTTAGTGCCATTGAAAGAAGTAGCAAACCCAATAATATCATCCCAGTTAGGAGAAATGTTGTTCCAGTTTCCCAAATTCAGAGTAGCACCAAGGATGGTGCTGGAGTAGTCACAGTTGAAGAATAAATGTTCAAAAGTTTCCAAATATTGGTGATATAGAGGGCATAATGTAGTTCGGCCAGTGTATAACCTTGTCCTGTCATTTGTTGGTAACCTCTTTAGAATTCCTAGCCACAAAATGAAGGAGTAGCGAGGAACATGCAATTTGTTCCAGAGAAGAGAATGCCAAGGAACCAGCTGCCTTTTAGTTCTAGTTGTTTCCCAGATCTACTTTTCCTTTAGCACGTGGATGTCACAAGTGTCCCAAAGAATACTGTCTTCCAAGAATGAAGGAGCATGGCAGATTTTGTCTTCGAAATAGTATAACATCATGATGATTTGATTGAGGGAGGCACCAGGCAGAATCATGTAAAATGTGGCTGACCGTAGCAGTAACATGAATTCCTGAGTTGTAAATCAGGCTAGGTGAAGGGTTCAAAGAATTACCATTAAGCCATGGGTCAAACCATAGGCTCAATTTGTCGCCCCTATGTATTGCTAATTATGTTGGTGAGTTTTCATCTTGTGATGTTGGGTGTGATCTTTTTATTCCATTGATGCACTTATTTGAACTTGAATGTTGCAATGTCAATGGGAAGAGAAAGGTTGATTTTGATTTGCAGAGTCAAGATGGTATTATACTTGTCGAGGAGAAAAGCATAGATCGTTGTGCAAATCAATTCGGACAATGCATTGAGAGTCTACAGGGAAGTGTTTTAATTTTTGTTCTAGTAGACTATGCATATGAATTTGGGTTTCTTGAGTTTTTAATGATTAGACAAAAGATACTCGATGATTGCGTTTGTTTTGTCTTTAATCTAGGAATTCAAGAGTGTTTGCATCTGAGATATGAGAAGTTTCAAATATTGTTATTTGATCCCGGTGCAATGAAATAGGAGTTTGTACAGATGATCGATGTAATATCCCGGATAGTTATGAGACTTGTAAATAAGGTCTCAAATATTAAATAAAGGTTAAAGTCAAAACCTAGATTATTAACAGAGAAATGTGTAGAGAAATGACTCAATATTTTCTTTGGGTTTGAAAGAACCTATATGAATTGAGGACGTATTCAATAAGATTATGCGATGAAATAAATGTCGTAAGAGTTTAGAAGTTAACCGAACTTAAGCGTTTCGGTAGTAGTGGTTCCGATAATGGAATCCTTATAAGGGTTGAGTTTAAAACCTAGTTTTGAAGAAAGATGATTGTGTAGAGATGATTAAACACTTTAAGCTAATCTATATGTTAGAAATTAAATGTGTGAAATGATATGTAAGGGATTGAAACCCTAGAATTGATAAGGTGGTATATAGAGATATATGGGTATACAAGCATGTATAAGCTAGACGGGGTTAGAGAAGCTACCCCAGAAACTTTCCATAAGTAGAAAGTTTAGGAGAAACAATGATATATTTGTGTATTATGATTTTAAGTGGTCAATGAAGATGGATTTCTGCAATCTAATCAATGTGTTATGTGATACGATATGAGTATTAATGAATCATAGAGCAAAAATATTTTCTTAGAAAATAACGCGAGAAACACTATTCACGGGAGAAATGCTTCTTCGTTCTTTTCGAATTTTCACATTCCCGAATAGCGTTTATATGGAGTATAAGAGCGTATTTACTATTCGAAAATAGAGAGGAGAAACTTTCTATAAATGGAAAGTTTAGGAACTTTTCATAAATGGAAAGTTTAGGAACTTTTCATAAATGGAAAGTTTGGGAATTCTCTATAAAAGGAAAGTTGTGGTGTATAGATGTCCACCAAAAAGAAGAGGTTAGAGACCTTCCATAAATGGAAAGTTTAGGATGAAGGGTAGGATGGTAATGATCCAAGTCTAGATGAGTAATTAACTAGGTTAATTAATGAGAAACAAGATAAATCTATGTTATGAATTAGCATAGCTTGAATGTTGGCCTTGATTAGCAAACGAGAAGGGTGATCATCATTAGGTAATTAACTAGTGTGATTAATGTAGAGAATTTCAATAAGAGGATTAATTATGGTAGCCCAATATGGGATTGTCTAGATGTGAAGTGGGTAATTTAAATATAAGCCCAAATATATGATAATTGATAGTCCAAGAGGGATTTATTATAAGCCCAAGCTATGAGTAAGGATTTAATGTGTTAGGATTTTATGAGTAACCCAACAAATTAGCCAAAGGATGAGTAAACTAGGTTGACCATATTTTAACCAACCTTGAGTTAAAAAAGCCCAAAGAAATGGAAGGGTAGAAACTTTCCATAAATAGAAAGTTTAGAAACTTTCCATAAATGAAAGGTTTAGATAATGAAGAGAGAGAGGAGTATGTGTTGGTGTATATATATATATGCATTAGTATATTTATACATATATATAATTGTGCAAGTATTCTTATTAAAAGAAAAGGAAAAAAAATTAAAACAAGTGGGTAGACTTTTGCTTTTGTTTTATCCAAAGTTGTATTGGTAGGAGCAAAAAGGGATGGAAGTGACAAGTTGGTGATGTGTGTAAGTAGTGTAAGAGAGCTATGATGGGCTAGGTTGGTAGCTTGTGTTGGATAAATGAAAGGTTGTAGAGAATTAACCAATGTAAGGTTAATTAAATAATCCTAGTTGGTAAACAAGAGAGGGCATTAACCAAACATTGGTTAAACAATAGATGAATGCATGTGATGATGAGAATTAACTATAGATGGTTTAATTGAGTATCCCTAGGTGGTAACTAAGTTAAAACTTTAACCATGCATTGGTTAGTTCCTAGCAAAATGTGTATAAATATATAATTGTATGTATATATGATAGATGAGACTTAACTAAGGTGGAGTTAGTGAATTCACTCTAGGTTAATTCTTATAATGGAATAATTGACCAACATGGAATTAGTAAGTAGCCATGGGATTACATGTTTGTAGAGAATTAACCATACCTTGGCTAATTATTGGGAGAAGGAGAATAAGTTGATAACTAACTAAGGTTGATTGAATTTTGACCTTGAGGTAAATGTTAGAAAGTTAACTACAACTAAGTTAAATGGTGGAGGGATTAGATAGATACACATATGTGTATGTAATATTATTGCAAGTATAATTATATATAAATTAAATGAAAAATAAAAACAAAAGCGTGGGGAAATAGAGCATGAGAAAACTGCCCATCTTGGGCCAAGAGAGGGCTAGAGCTAGCCTCTCACATCTCTTACAAAGTAGCCCCCAAATGTCTTGTCCCATCTACTTTAATTAATGCCTTGTCCCCTAATTTATTTAATCACATTTGGTTACCTAGCTTTGGTTAAGTGGTGGGAGAAAAGAATAGATATACATTATGTATGTAATGTTATTGCAAGCATAATTGCAAGAGAAGATAGAAGCTTGGCTAATTAACCAAGACTTGGCAATTTCATTTCATTTATTTTCACTTCTTTTCCTTAAGCTAAATATCTAGAACAATAGAGAGAGAGAGAGAAATTCGTGGATGGCCATGGGAAGGAGGTAAATGAGCTCTAGCTATGTTCTATCAAAGCCATGGAAAGAAGAAGAGGAGGATGCTCAAGCTTGACATCCTTTCATCTAGAAGAAGAAGAAACCTTAAAGGTTTAAAAGTATTTCTAAAACCTAGAACTTTATGTTTTTGGTTAATATTATTAGATCTAGGTTTGTGTTGGGCGATCTATGATCTATATGGTGGAACATGGTGGTTCCAATGGTATAAGGCAGATCTATGATGGTAAAAATATAGATAGATTACATTTTTGTCCATGTATGTTTAAGAAACCTAGATATAGTTGTTTAAAGTTAAGCATTAACTTTGTTGGTTGTGATTTTCAAAAGAAAACCTCATATTTTTTGAGTATTTTTAAAGATCCATAAGTTTATTTTATAGATCTACAAGTGGTGATAATAACCTCTTTCAAATAAATGAAAAAGGAGCTATGTTATGTTCATAATAAGTTTTAAACTTAAAAGTTGTCGTTTTGTAAAAACCCTAAGTGTCGGTTTTAAATCGATCATTGTTTGATCTTGAAAACATGTTTTAAAAGTGTTATACTTTGTGTTGGTTTATGTATTACAATGTTACTAAGTCATATAACATGATGAACTAGCTAAATAATACATTATGTGTCAAGGTTTGTCTTTCAAGTGAAGGAAAATGAAGTTTAGTTTGCATTCTGTCTTTGAGAGCGATTTTGAGTCAACTTCCGATTGGAATCTTGATTTGAAATCTAAAGGAAAGTTGTAGAAGGGGAAATTCTGATGAGAATGGACTCAAGAATCATCCAAAATGGTTAAGAAACGAAGAAGTTATGGCCATTTAACCGAGCCGGGGTCTAGCAGTCTACACACTGCGGGAACCCACGAGTTTGACCTCTTAAATCGAACTTTTTGAGTTCTAGAATTTTGTTGTTTATAACACCATGTTATGAGTAGTTCATTATCTAAAGATGAACCAATTCCGAGTTGGTACGAGCGAGATATGAATTTGTTAAGCTATCGTAAAAGTTGAGAAAATTGAAAGTTAAAGTCATAATTAAGACTTGTAATGCGTATTGTGACTAATGTGAATATGTTAACTATATTACGATTGTAGGTTCTTCGAGGAACATAATAATGTTAGCATATGCTGGATAAACTTATCAAGCAAGTTTTTCAGAACTTGTTGCTATGTGCATTGTTATGTTCAATGTGATATTAACTTGTTGATATGAATCTATATTGATGTTATTGATGATATGTGAAATCAATGGGTGTGATTATTTGTGAAGTATGTGAAAAGCATGAAGCATGATTACATGTGAAATATGCACAAATTGTGAAGCATGATTTGATATAAGTTACGAAGTATGTTTTAAGTGCAATGTATAATAATTGAGAAGCATGTATACAATGTCATACATGAATATATTGCCAAGCATGCATGATGCATGATTTATGTGTTATGTGAAACTGTTGAACTTGCTGAGTCGTCGTGCTCACCCTTGCTTCAAACAAACACTTTCAATGGAGTACGAGGTATCCGGAGATCCCGGTAAAGATGAAGGAAAAAGATGGGATTGAAGAGGAGTTTAACAACAAAAAAAACTCTATAGCTAGAAGAAATAAATCTTTGTATTGTAACTCTGTTATGTTATATCTGTTTGAGATGTTATAAGTTAGAAAACTTGTAGTACGGTATTGTTTGTACTTATGCTAGACGACATTTATCGTTAGAATACTCGCTTGAGTAAAGAAGTTATTTTCTAAAATAGAAAGACTTATTGTTGTGGTGTGAGTTTTATTTTTACTCACCAATAATGTATTAAATCATATCATTTGGTATATGATCTTGAATTGTATTAAGGAATTGTAAAGATTTCGATTCTGAGACAAAGTTATAAGGAACAATATAAAAGTTTTAAATTTATTAAGTTTTTAACAACATATTATTATAAAATATTATGAATAATAAGGTAAGATTGTACATTAACGCACGAGGTCACCTGTTGCGAGTACGGGGATTCTCGGGGAGTTACAATCGAGATCATGAGATTTACTTTTGATCCGGGAATTCATCATTGGATCTATTTGCGAATGGACGAGATCATCACGTTGATTTTTTATCCGGGAATTCAGGAATGGGAGTTTATGTAACTTGGAGAGTTCTATATAATGATATTTGATCCAGGAGGATATAGGACTTTTCGTAGTTTTATTTGCGTTTATTTTATTATTTATGCATTTGATTTCTTAGGTAGAAATTTTGTTTGCATTTTAGCTATAGTTGCTTATTTAGTTTGTTTTGGTGTAGTTGTTATTTTGGAAGAATTTGGTTTACGCGTTGAAGAGCATCGTGTTGATGTGAACAAGTTCTTGTTTAAAGGAGTTCGAAATTTTGAGTTTCTAAGTTGTGCTACGAGGAGTTTGTAGTATGTTTTGTTCGAGCATCGCTTAGAAGGAAACATTTACGAGCTGTTCATGTTAATTCGGGGGAATTGCCAAACATTATTGCTATGTTCTTTGAGGGAGTTAAAAATTATGATGATTCTTTTCATAATCTTATTTGCATTATTGATATCATTTATATATTTTATGTGCAAGTTGAGATTTTGGATTATGATTCGTTTGATGCTACTTACTTAATTTATTTTTGTGTAGGATCAGATTTATGGGTAAATCCTTTTCAAGAGGAGGGGATGTCAGATTTGAGGACAAATCTTGTTCAAGAGGAGGAGAATGATGAGATCCTGACCAGGCTCGCATCAAGCAATCAAGAGTCAACTCATGTTCCGGGTGTAGAACAAATGATCGAGACTAATTGGGTTGGAAACTACTCAAGGATACCTAATTTGAGGCTCAATTCAAGTGGATCGCGAGTGGAGGATAAATTCCATGATTTGGGATTGTTAGATATCATCTATGTAATAAGACCAAATCAACTCAAGCCCAGTCATCAAGGCCGTGTTCGTTTGTGTCTTTTAGTCTTCGTCAAAACTACATTTCATTTCGTGGGAAGATTACCGTTCACGCAACATTGTAATTGTCCAAACATGATCGAGAGTTTACATTTTATCACGCGACAATACAAGTTGGGATTACACGGAACGAAGGGAATGGTTTCAAACTACATGACAAGGCGTTTGGAACTTAAAAGGGCAAGACAGCCAATTCTGTCAGACCAGCGCGCCCCGCGCCAGTTTTGGCTTGGCATCAGCGCGCCCTGCGCCAGCTCCTTTGTATTTTTGGTGTGCCATGTGCCGTGCATGCGGCACAGATTTTGAGGAACGCGTTTTGTGACACCCCCAAATTCAGGTACCAATACCTCGAATTTGGTGCTCACGATAAAATGCATCCATACACCTCCAAACAACATAAATCAACTAATACAGAATAAAATAAACATATGTTGTTCATTACAAAAGGTTCACTACGGTCCCAAGGTCTACAACCTTAAATAAATACATCGCAGAATACATTAATAATACAAAACTATTCCACGATTACACAACAGGATAGTATATATAACTATTCCTTAAGCTTTCCTTTGCCTTTGTCCGCTTTGGAACTCCCCGGCTTAACTGCAATAGGTTCATGATATAGCAAGGGTGAGCAACTACTTTGCTCAGCAAGTTTAAAAGCAAGAATGAAGATATATCATGAGTGAATAAGAATAATAGCTGCATAGATCAACAATTTATGAACATTGATGAAATAGCTGAAATGACATAATCAAAGTCCAAATGAATCAATGAATAATGATTATTTACTGCTGAGTGGTCCAACCGACCATGAACTTTTGGCCAAAGAGTCAATCATTCGACTAACTCTTTTAAAACCTGGCCCCCTCAGTTGTACTCGAGGGGATCAGCCTCTCGTACACCATGTATATGCATAACATTTAACTCTGACTGCATCGAATAGTCGACACATTATAATCCCCTAATAAGGGTTGCTCTCTCAGTCCAAGAATCCGCACCAACAATCGGTTTGGATAGCTTTTAAAATAATAACCTGTATGGGTCTTGCCGAAACAAGTGGCGTAGACTATTTTCTTAGGCAGTTCATGAATGAAGAACTTAAACGTTTCACAATCCAACAACAGATAATGATTTCAAATGCATAAGCTGCGAATATCAATAATTATCTTGATGTGGGGTAATTGAAAGTAATTAATCCACTAATATAATTTGAAATTAATGACTCCAATTGAGTCACGAAACTTGCAATATTATAGAATGATTGCTCAATCAATAAATAACTCGCACAATAAACAAAAGTTGTACGGTTGAGAAATCCTGCCCAATATTAAATTGAGCTAGAGTAAGGAAACTTGCATTCAATATATAGAAAGAATGAAGTTAGGGAACTTGCCCAACACAAGGGTTAGACAAGCGTTAGGAAACTTGCCTGAAGCGCTGCTACAATATTACAACACACGCTCCTTAATATCCTACACAGTTAGGTACATATTCACATACAATTAGTCACATACCGGATATCAAATATTTGTTTATACAACTCTATAATATCTCATTCATATAAGAAACAAAATATTAAACAAGGTTATACCCACTAGTTACGGCGTTACGACGCTTGTACGTCTATACGCCAAACTTGCCTATTCGAATGCCCAAGCGACACGCAATTGCGTACGCCTAACACGCCAATTCGAATTGTCCAATACCCAATGGTTAATGTTAAGTATCATTATAAATCATAACATTCATATTTTAGAACTTAGAACAACATTTTACATTGTCGGGAGCATTACATGTGCTTACGCGCATGCCCGACGCCCTCCGATTGCCCCCAATTTCATATCAGTCCTATAAATGGCCAATTTCGACCGTGCTACAGACCTCAAATTGAAAAACTTAAAGAACAAAAGTTGTAGGTCTACTCGTTCTCTTTCCGAATCATCTTGAATCACCTCAATCTGAGTTCGTATGAGAACGTTATGCTCATTTTACTAAAGGACGTCGAAGCTGTTTGCACAGTCTCTTGTCCAGCGCCGTTGGCGCTCCCATGCAGTAGCTGGACCCCGTGGCCAGCGCCTACAGCCCCCAGCAAAGCACCTAGAGCGCCCAACCTTTGCTCCCAGCCCGTTTTGCTTCCCGGAATGCTCTGTTTTGGTGTTCTAGACTTATCTTGCTTCCAATCACCATAACTCCGTCAATACACGTTCAAATTGGTCCGTTCCGGACTCTATGGACTCCTAAGACATAGGGCTACAACATATCAAAAATTCAGAACTATCCATTAACATTAACATGGCCAAATCTTAGGCCAAAGTATCAACTCATGCTATATTTTCGTGTTCTTCGTGTTCTTGGTGTTCTTTACGAAAATCATCACCAAATCTTTGTTTTAATCCCTTTTTACTCCATTCCAACTGGGTTAAACTCATAACCCATGGAACTACAATATGACAACAACAAATAAACACAACAAGCAAGGAATCATAGCTACAAGTCCTCTAAATTCGTCCAACTGTCCATGTTCATGTCCAAAGTCCATTGTTCTTCATGTTCTTCATCCTCTTTAAGCATAGGTACGGATTTATTGCGTTTTTGTTCCACTTTGATGTTATTAATAGCTTACATATCCTCTTAACAACATTTACAAACATCCAACACAAACAAAAACAACAAGGATCGCTAGAAAATCAATCCACAAGCTCAAGAGCTCAAAAACCATAAAAACTTGAAAACCTAAACAAGAAATCGAATGGAAAGGATTTGGTTGGTGTTTACCTCTATAAATCCTTCCTAAATGATTAAGAAGATAGCTAGGCTTGCTTGACTTGAGTTCTCCTTGCTTGGATTTTCTCCTTCTTCCACCCGTGCCTTCTTCTTCCTCTTCCTTCCTTTTTCCGGCGACCTTCTTCTTTTTCCGGCGACCTCTTTCTCCTCCTTCTTTGCAGCTCTCTCTCTCTCTTTCTCTCTCTCTCTATCAGCTGATGGGAATGGGAGGAATGTGGAATGCAAGATAGAAATGGAATGGTTGCATTATTTGGGAGAAGTGGAGTAAATTAGGGAGAAGTGGAAGAAAAATGGGAAAGGTGGCCAAATTTCTATTGGCTAACAATTGTTTATTTGTTCCCACTTATTCAACATGCAAATTCCACTCATTTGGCCTCTCCCTTACCATGTTACCTGCATACTCCCTCATCAAAACACCAAAATGCTGATTTTTGTGCCCATATCCCACATGGGTCAAGTCTTGGGTCATGGGTTGGGTCATGGGTTTGGGTCATGGGTTTGGGTCACCCTTAAAATCACTTGGGCTTCTAATTTAATTCCCATTGGGCTCCCATAAATCCTACACTTGGATTATTATCTCATTGCCTAAATGGGTTGGCAATAATTAGGAAAAATCGAAGTCATCCGAGAAGACGTCTCTAGATGAATATTCCCAACGTGAATACTAACTCGTGAATAGAGATTTAACGATGCTACGCGAAATTAGATATTCACTTAAATAAAACTATAACACGTAAAATTTCATACATTCACCTAATCCAGGTTGTCACGAAATCTTTAAACACGTAACACAAATATAATATTAATAAAATATAAAATATTCATTAATATTTAGAAATTCGAATTACAAGACAATTTCAGAATTCTCGGTTGTTACATCCTCCCCCCTTATAAGAATTCTGTCCCCAGAATTACAGTCTAGGTACGGAAAACTTAACGGGTTCACTCAAAAAGATGCGGATAATTCTTCCTCATCTTCTCTTCTAGCTCCCACGTAGTTTCTTCAGTTGCGTGGTTCCTCCAAAGTACTTTGACTGAATGGATGACTTTATTTCTTAACGTCTGCTCTTTCCTATCTAATATCTGGTCAGGAATCTCTTCATATGACAAGTCTTTCTCAACTTGAATTGGTTCATAGGATATCACATGCTTGTAGTCGGGTTTATATGGCCGCAACACCGAAACGTGAAACACATTATGAATATGCTCAAGTTCAGGAGGTAGAGCTACCTCGTACGCCACTTCACCTACCCTCTTTAAAACTTCAAAGGGTCCTACGAACCTGGGACTCAATTTTCCCTTCTTTCCAAATCTGATCTTCCCCTTCCAGGGAGATACCTTCAAAAATATAAAGCTGCCGACTTCAAAGTCTCGTTTCTGACGATGCAAATCGGCGTATTTCTTCTGCCTATCCTGAGCTGCTACCAATCGAGCTCTT